>OY776299.1:5244954-5485878 GCA_963675345.1 Trididemnum clinides
CCAGAGAGGTAAAGAGAGCAACAGCACAGGAAAGAGAATGAAACGAGTATTCCTCTGGGGCAGGACAGTGAGAGTCAAAGTACAGTAGAAGGCAAAGCCATCCCAGCGAGCTTTCTGATAATTGAAAAAAGGGGGATGACCATTGGGGTGAAAGACCGGAGAGAGGGACAGATAGAAGAATTGGCAGGTGATTAGAACCCAGGTCCTGAAGCACCTCACAGGTGCAGGAAAGGGAAAGAGAGAGCAAAGGAAATGTCAGGGGAGGAGTGACTGCCAGATGAGCGATGTAGAAGGGTAGGTGCATCAGGGTAATTTAGGGGAGGAGGTCAGAAGAGATGACCCAGTCGAATACTTCCTCCCCACGGGGGTCGGAAGTACCTCTGGAGTCCAAGAGGGGGTGATGGCAATTCATGTCCTCCAGAATGAAGAGATTTCTGGAGAAGGAAGGGAGAAAAGGTTCTACTATCCGTCAGAGAAGAGTGAAGAGGGGGAGTGTACACATTAAGAAATGAGAGCGAGGAAGAGTTATTTAGAGAGATGTTGACCCTCCCTACATAATCAGATAGGAACATCGCCCTTATGATTCTAATCCCGATTGTAGTACGATTGCTTTTATATAAGCGGGGTCGTAGAAAGCCTCTATTATTTCATAAATTCTGTCCGTTTTTTTACATAGGTGTAAGAGAACAAACACAAAGTTGGAAATGGGCGCCGTAACGGCTTTTGTTTTACAACACAAATCAGTTATTTGATGGTATGCACTATTTACGACGTAGTGAAATCCCCTCGTGAAAAGAATGAACAGTAAAGAAACAAACAAATCATCAGCATAAATAATGTTCCTAATCCTGATCTTCCTGTTGCTTCTTATACGGCACGCTTCCGAGGAAATTGCTAGTGGTAAATACTAGGACCACAACTTAAATTGCTAGTGGTAAATATTAGGACCACAACTTAATACTCTTTCGCAATTGTATGCCTATTTGTACGATATCACGCCTCTGGCTGGGCGCATGTTACTTGGTTCTGGCGTAAACCAAAGCATGCAAAATGCAAACTAAACTAAAATGAAGCACTGATAATTAACTTATTAAGTGAGCAGAGCGTCATCATTAATGTCAAAATAAAGAATATCAAATCAGCCAGCTGCACCGGCTTCACACAATTGTAAAGGTCATCGCTTCAACATTTAGATGATATGCAGCTGGAGAACAACATTTTGATACAAAAGATAAAACAGGACCATCTCTATCTCTCATCTTTTTCTAGGGATCACCAACGTTTCGCTTGAAGTAGGATATTTTCTAGACTTCATTTTTTAAATAAATTTTTTTGAAAATTTCGACACACAGTGCCGAAGGGTCATGCTTTTGCAAAACAAACGACATAATGTACAACCGGACTTAGTTTTTCTAAAAATAGCGCAATTGTGTGAAGCCCACACACCACACTAGTGAGTGGCTACATTTTAAGATCTTTATAGATTTCATTTTCAGATGATTCTTTTTAAAAACTTGAATAATAATAGCGAAGAAGCATGCATGCTTTCGATGGAAAACAGTCAAAATGTATTAAAGAACCAACTTTTTATAAAAATTGTTAGTTATTTAGGCATGGTAGGAAAATGTTTTAACTAAAAATGAAAAATCATGTACGGCAATCAATTTCTGATCACGCATTACATACTAATCCTTAGCCCTAACTAATTAAAGTTACATATAGCTGGAGAGCAAATTTCCTCAGGTTTAAATGATACTAATTGTAACTACCTTACCACAATCTTTAATAAATAAGCTTGCCTCTTTTTACTCAACTTGCACTTTTGGAAAGAGGTAAAATGTTCCATTACAAAATCACGTACAGCATTATTGGAATTTAATTCAAATGAATTACAGTATTTTAATTATTACTACGTCTGTGGTCTATTTGATTACGTGTTTGAGCTATCGGGTTGAGCATCATGCAGGAAGATGTACATGCAAGTTTAATGTTTGCTAGTCTTCAGTTAGACAGGCACACCATTATTGGTAGACTGCTTGGCCCCGCCATCTGTCTGCCATATAAACATGAAGGCATCCGTTAAGTGCCTTGCTCAAGGACACAACAAAGCTTGCGGGCATGTTCTCCACAACCTTCCCTAAATGCCGAGCGCCAAACAGGGAAGCTGTGAATACCATTTTCTAAAGTCTTTTGGTATGACTCGACTTGGGAAATGAACCCCAGGTCTACCAGCTGGAAGCGGACGCTCTAACCATTACGCCATCGCGCCGGTTACGATAGCGTCGGTTACAGCGTCCGCTTCGCAATCGGTAGACCTGGGGTTTATTTCCCAAGTCGAGTCATACCAAAAGACTTTAGAAAATGGTATTCACAGCTTCCCTGTTTGGCGCTCAGCACAAAAGGCATAGTGTGGAGAACAAGCCGGCAAGCTTGCTTGTTGTGTCCTTGGGCAAGGCACATAACGGGATGTCTCCATCTTCATGCGGCAGACAGATGGCGGGCCCAAGCAGTCTACTCGTCGTGGTGGCCCAGTCTGACGGAAGATATGCAAACCAAGCATGAGCTCCTACGCATACATACTTATGATCTGTTAGAAAAAGCCTGTGCAAATTTGAAGCAAGCTGAAAAAAGCGAAGAAGCATTCTTAGGTTAAAAAAGAATAGTTATAAAATGGTTAAATAAAAACTCCGTTGTTGCATTGTCAACTAACCTTAAATTGTAATAAAGTGTTTTCTATCAAAAGCGCCTTGTTAATATTTCCCAAAAAACCGTTTAATCGCATTTCCACGATAAGTACTTCTGAGTAAATTAAAAAACAAATATTACAATTAATCGTTAATTATGACCTCATGTGGGATATTAAATAAGTAAAATTTTTTGTAGTTGGTAAGTGAGGTACTAGCTTTCGTTTAAAACAAAAACCGCTTTCCTGGGTCAAGATATGTAAATTAAATAAATTATCTTTGATTGTGACGTTGTCATGACGTCACAACCCCCGTAAGACATTCACCTAGGGTTGATGATCAATCCTTCCAAGTTTGATGCTCGTACGTTTAGTAGTTTTGGAGGAGTCAAAGCACATAGACGCACACAAAATTGCGCTTCGTAGTATAGATATGTTCTGCGACGATTTAAAGTCGACAATTCAAAAAACGTGTATGCAACTATGGCACTTCATTAAATTCGACTTTGAATTGTCGGGACCCCGTATGGATCAGGAATGGCCACACTTGCCGCAATAAAGAGCCAAACACGATAGAGGCCATCATTGAAAGAGCCGCTACGCAATCCTTAGTTTGTTTGAATTGACGTATTTTGCGTGCAGATGGAGGATGATGACTTTTTCTTTTTTGGGGGAACCATTATTTTTAAACCACGAAATTAGGCATTTTCACCCTTCCACCGGCCCCAAAACTTAACGTGGCGCACAGCAGGTTGTACACCGCTACATTACATGACTGTACACAAATACAACAAGAATCAAAAGAGCCGCGGTCAAAAACCTAAAGAGCTACAGTTTAATCACCTGTGGTAAAGATTGTAAAATACTTAGACAGACAATAGTACAAAACAAAAACAAAAACCCACTCGCTATCACGATGGGCATTCTTTTTGTGTTTCTTATATCCTTGATCAGTTGTAAAGGTGCTGTCACAAACTTCACACTTGTAAGCGAATCCATCTTTGTGAATGCGCTCATGGGTCAATAACTCCCTGAAATGTAATATGCATTTAGGAATTGTGGAAGGATATCAAAGGTGTTCCAAAGATTGGTTGGGTTTTGGAAAAAGGGAAGGGAAAAATTTTTGATTTGTTATTTTTTTTGTTTTGTTCAAAATACAGGGTGTTTTTAAAAGATTGATATGATTTTGCAATACAATAACTTTGCAAGTTTCTATTCAAATTAGCACAGCTTGCATCGAAACAGGCAAAATTTGTGTTTAATGTTTGATATGTTATCTTTTCAAGAGCAGAAATTTTTGACTGGTAATTATTCGTACTGTGATCAAACCTGTGTGTTTAAATGGTATTTACTAGCAGAGAAAAAGCGTTTTGCGGGCTGGAGTATACTAGAACAAACTCGAACAAGATTGTGGAGCGTGGATTTGTGAGAAAGTTCTCTTAACCAAGAGCAAAGAAAATTTGGAGCTGGCAAAAAATACTCACACTGGAGACAGTTAGGCAAAATATGCTGCAGCGTGTTTGGGAGGAGGTAGATAACCGATTGTGTGCCGTGTAACAGGCGGTGCGCATATTGAACATTAGTGAAATCTTTCGTGGAATTCACGCCCCTTTAAACTTCCTACTCCAATTTTCAGGAATAAATCTTATGTTGGTCAACATTTAGCCTATTTAGTTTCATTTGATTTGACTGTGTAGTTTCTGTGATATTTACATGTCAAATTTTTTGAAACAACCTGTACTTATCCAAGCAGAATGGCCGAATTCTATCGACGCCTTGTTTCATTGACGATCATGTACCTGTTGAGAGCAAACGTCTTGCCGCATTTTGTGCAAGCAAATGGTTTCTGCTGCATGTGCTTCCTGCGTTCGTGCACTTGCGCATCTGCAGACCGAGTGAACGTTTTCGCACAATAAGAACAGCTATACTTTCTGTGAAATAAGTAAAAAGTTGAACAAATTTAATGTCTCAATTAACATAGTTCTTTGTCATTGTTCTTCACATTATACGAAGTAGTAATGCATATGTTGCTGATGCGGCGTATGTCAACCACCAAACGCCTGCTTTCCATGAGACTTGCAAGAGTTGCAAGAAAACTTCTAAATTCTGGATGACTTATCCAATAAAAGGCTTTATCCAGTTATGAAGTTTTAAAGGTTAATGCAAGGTTTTTAACTCCGACCTATGCGGATGCCCAAAACACTTCCAATGCCCACAGAACTGCTGTATCACTAATAGATCTAGAAAAGTACTTTAAAAAGTAAAAAAAAATTTGAGATACTACCATATTCCGTTGGGTTGGTCTTAGCTACTTGGTCTATTGTGTCTATTGTTACGTATTGGTCAGTGTGCTTAAATAGGTGTTCACGTGGAATCGTTAATTAAACGGTAACCAGTTCATAGTTTTGTGGCATAGAACAATAGAAAAAAAGTTAAAAAGTACTTGCTTCGCATGATGTTTCGCCTTCATGTGCTTGTTGTAGGAAGACTTGTTTGGAAACAACATAGAACAGATAAAGCACCTGTGGCAAGTTCACAGAACTAGTGAATGTCAAGTAATAGAATTTAAGTAATTGCCCGGAAAAACCTCAAATCGCGCAGATCATGGCTCGTCAATCAGAAATCCACTGCATGGCTTATTCACAGATAGGCAATGAACCACTTAAGTTGGACGTTGCTCGAGGTGTGAGAACGTCCCCGTGTCATCCGTCTTGCAAACCTAACCGATTTCAACTTCACGCGTGGCTTATAAAACACGTGCAGCATTATGATAGCTCCCAAATCCAACTTTATCTCACAAGCTAACTTTAAGTTACAGAGGAAATTAGTAAATGACCAATTAATAATTACTTAAAGCAATCCTTCTTATGCGTGGCTTTTGCAATTGTTTTATGAGCTTCAATGCCACTTTGTTTTTCTTCCAAAGTCTTGTAAACATCAGAGGCTACTTTAGTCAAGTCATTGAAATCGCTTTTATCACTTTTCTTCACAACTGCTGAGTTGTATATAGCGGTTCTTGCTTTCCTGTTAAAAAAAATGTAGGTTTGATTAACACAGTGATGTATTTTGCAAACTACCTGATGTGGTGTTGGCAGTGGAATATTTTTGATCTTGAATAAAAATAGTTTATAATTTCGTGTGCGCCCAACTGACCACCAATATTTACTAATTATTGCATTCAAAAGTTAAAATTTCGTCAGCTAATCAAATCCTGGTGCAAACAAGTCAAACTTACTATCCACCAGCATCACCCTACAAACTTTTTGATATGATTAATGATAAAAAGCGGTATTGCTTTCACTTTTTGACAGTGACTCAACTGGCTGGTAGGGCTCTGCTTGCGGGAAACCTGTAAACGTTACAATTGCAAATCGCCGCCCTTATGGTGGGAATGCAATACGCTGTTACAAAATAAAAGGAAAAAAATGCCCAACAGATTAGCTAGCTCATCATTCTTTAAGTTCTTACTTACTTATGGAAATCGTTACAACTTGTTTCTACTACAATTCCAGGATAATTAGTCGTATGTTTTGAAGAAATCTCTTTTCCTTTGGCGAGTTGTAATGGTGCAATGCATTTTGATAGTATCCAAGACAGCTAAAGGTTGCGAAGAAATGAAATTTTATGAACCAACAAATTTCATTACCATTTACTATCATATCGGAAGCTAAGTTACTGATGCCTTGCATGTCTATTACTAACCACCTGCTTTTGCATGAAGATTTACCGAATCATCTGATAGATTTCGTGGCAAATGAAAGGTTCCACCCAGGAGGGTTGTTACCCCTTTGCTGCTGGTGCTGCGTCTTTGAGATGCTCACGCATCAGAACTGCATTTACTCTGGTATTTTCCTCCAAACTACTCAGTGACCTAATTGGGAGCGAATTTTCACCAGTACAGGTCAAGAAGTCTTGGAAGCAACACAGAGGCCTATGTACTACAAGGTAGCAGTCTATGAAGAGAACTAAAAAAAGAAACTTTAAAACCTAGATCGCTAACATTTATGACGCTTACAGCATTTAATCTAAAACTTACTTTCAAATAACCAGCAATTGCAAACAAATCATTGACAATAGAATGGTTAACTGCTAACTTTCCAGTGTAAAATAAATTTAGTAGAGAATCCACAGCTTCTGGATTGAAACAATCTGGTAGTTTAACAGTAACTTCTGTTCTGCAAAACAACGCTGAGTAACCAAAACAACTAGCATCAGGATTCTACATCTTCCAAACGAATGTCTTGCGGAAATTCATTTAATAAGCATTATGTTCCACAGAGCAGTGACATATGAAAGAGAGTTTTATTGCAATTTTCCTGCGTAAGCGTAAGATCTTTGGTGGAAATACACAGCATGCAGTTTAGCAGCAGAACCACAATCAACAAACAAGCAATTTCTTAAAAACAGCATCTCTGGAGCGATTGAAAACACAAGTATATTACATTAACGTGTTTGTGTGTTTAGAAGATATCGATATAAACATCAGTCTTGTTTACCCTGGTTTGCTTAAACAGCAACTGATTGCTGAGTGCAGAACAACCGATGATGCAGCAAGAACTACTTTATGGCAATGCCACGACATCGATCCCACTTGAAGAAGAGCATCACAATACAAATCTAAATCCTGATGAAAAGATGCGGTTAAAATATACATTTCGTTAGTAATATCTTATTCTACAATCCCAAAAAATATTTATGTAATTATACATCGAGTAGTTAGAGCATAGTATGTACAAACTTACTTGGGAGTGAGTAGCGTTATCGGCACAGCGAATTTCCACGGTAAACACTGCAACCAAGCAGGAAAAATTGACGTAAAAAAATTTTGAGAGGCGTAAGAACTAGGAATCAATGCTGATAATCAACTCGATTGCGAGACCTGCAGATGACCGCATTAAGCTATTGGTACAGACAACCCAAAAAACATAGCCAATGGACCTAAAAAGAACAACTTCACAAGCACAGCAGTCATTCTTCGCTCATGCCAGTCTCGATAAATACACAAAAGAATTCCAGTGCAGCAGATGGATCACAACTTAGCCCCTTAACATATTATCCCGAATATTTTCGTTTAAAGATGTCTAGTAAAAAAATTTTATCACGAGTATATTCGTTCAGTAAACCTATTCTACTCAACCACTAATAACTTAATAATAAATCATAATTGGTTCAAAATAATTTGTGTTCTAATTCATCCCTATATACAGATTCAAAATCAATAATAAAAAAATTATTTTTTGAACAGAAATTGAAAAAAAAAATTGGTATGTTAAGGGGTTAAACTTTCAAAATCAATAAGCAATGCACAACAGCAATAATTGTAATTAATAGACATACAATTTATTGAAATTTAAGTTCAAAATCAAATCATTTAAATTCACTGACATACTTTGAATATTTTCAATTGGTTGAAAAATTGATCAGTGTGATCATTCAAACCATTCCACTCAATTTCATCAACTGCAATAAAATAATGCATTACTTGTTTTGCAGCAAGCAATTTCATGGATACGATCTTGTTTTGTGTACTACCAATGTAAAGTTGCAAATCCACTAGAGAAGGCCTTTTTACTATAGCTAGATTGCAAACGTAGTATCTTTAACACCACCCACGTATTTTTGCATCAAATCTCTAAATTCGCTGGCAAATTGATAAATTCAAGACGCCTTGCCTGACGAAAACAGATCAACCAATCACACTACTAACAGCATGTTTCGAATCATGAATTGTGTAACCTGAAGCTCAGAATACAATTATCATGCCGTTCAAAGTTTAGCACGATATTGCATCATAACAAAGGTGCAATTATCAACTACGTTTAGAGCAGGGTTGCACAACTCAAATCCATACGAGGGCCACAAAAACCAAATATTTTTCCGAGATCTGCACGCCAACATATGTGCGTGATTTTGGCTTAAAACAACGATTAAGATTTTTTTAAAGGATCAACTTATTGAAAGTACAGACTAATCCTGTTAATTGCATAGTGAATTTCCTCTTTTATATGATGAAGCGGATTATGTGTTTATCCAAAACTAGTATAAACACGATTGAAGCACTGAGGAAGACTACGTATCGTTTAATTATACACAACATTGTTCCAATCACGCAATAGTAGTTTGTTTAATGTTGTTTTGCATGCTATCTTGTAATTTTTTTTTAAAACAAAAAAAATGTGTCCATGTCTGCGCCTTCACATTGCAAACGTCGCCGAGTCGTATTAAGAGCGTTTAACACTTCTTTATTTTTGGCGGGGTAATGAGAATTGAATTGGCAGCGCTTTCCTCCTCGATGTCATTGCTTCCAAATGGCATTTTTTTCACTCACATCAAAAACCGACAGTTGCGAAGTGCACGAGGTAATTTAAGCCTGCACACTGTAAAAAAATCTGCCGCAAGATCAAATTTTGCAAACATGAAAGATGCCGCATGAAATTGATCAAAGAAATCTTGCAGCATTTTCTACAGTGCACTACGTGCTCCTACTGCGCTTATAATTGGCGTCTGTCTTACAAGAATGCCAAAACTTTTTGCCGAAGACGGATTTTTGTCACTTCATTTTGCAACTAACACTTTGGTTAATTGAATAAACAGCTTTTATTTCTATGCAATTAAAAGGATTATTCAATAACTTGATATGCGATTGACCACATTATTTTCTTAAAAAAAGATGGGCTGTGGTTTGGGATTTACAATTCTTATGCAATAAAACGTATTATGCGATTATCCGATATGCAATTAACTGGATTGTCTGCAATCATACTCTGGTTTTGGGCTTAAAACAACGATTTTGAAAATCAACTTTTGTAAGTGCTCCGACATTTCAACCAGTATGCTCTCGTGAACACTTGGTCTGAGCCAGTGGATGGCAAACTTTGGTCATGGTGGTAAAACCCATCTTTCAAGCAGTGCTTACGAACGATTCAGCATTTCAGGAACCTGATTGAGACAAACACATAAAATTGAACACAATTTTGGGTGATTAACTCTTTAAAACTGAATGTCAATTTTGTGCAAAAATTTTTCCTCATATCAATGTTTTTTAAAGGAGAAAATCTTTCTTTTTTTAAGATTGGTCTTAAAAAATGGTTTGACTTTTTAAGTTGATGATAGTTGCTCCATACCACACAGCCCACAATTTCAAACAGTTTGCCAACCGATAAAAAGCAACAATGGGCTCGCAATGGAGCTACGGCGTAGATGCCTACCACTGTTGTAAACAATGTTTTTGGTAGGAATGATACTTTCAAATCATTTAGTAGATTGCACCAAAAGCTTTTGCAGGCTGCAGGTGGTGCAACCCTGGCTTAGAGCATGGCAATTCATAACAGCATACACTCTGGCACAAAAAAAATTCTATTTACATTGTTCCATGTTTAGAAATGGCATTCAACTGTGCTTTCTCTCATAAACAAAAACAATGAAAATTTATCATTAGAAACTACAAATTTACAATCGTACAACATGATCTACAAAACAAAAAGTGAAAAGTGAACAACATTTGACAAAAATTAACAATAAAATTACAAACCATACAGATTGGCCAAAAAGAAAAATGTAGCTTTTAAAGTAAAACGCGATAGTCTTAGCTCTTAATTCTATGATTAAATGACTTTAAATAGGTAATGCCAGCAAATGTCGAGCTGATTAGATATTACATTTCAAAATCTCAGAGAATTGCAGAACAAACTGTATTATGGAATTTAACATCTTCGTAAACAATAAAGCAAAGTCAGATTATGCGATTTTGCAAATTCAAGTGTGAACTACAAAATCCAAAGTTAAAAGTACAAAAATATATTTGCTTAAAAAATGCGCAAAACTTACTAAAGTAAAAATACAAATTGATATATAGCTTGTTAAAACTAACTATTAAAGACCACATCACATAAAACATAATTTTTTGTTGAGCGGAATAAAAATTTTTAATTCATTTTTTTATGTGTTGTGGTATTAAATAGTTATTTATTTAGCTCAGACATTTCAGTCATTGAGCAATCGCACCACTACTACCGAGATCACTCTCTATAGTTTGTCGTAGATATGCACACAGGAGCATCACACAAAAATGTTCACAAATCTCAAAGTACATTTGGCTCACTAATATGAAGGCACACAACTAAGCGTTTATTTACTTTTTATCTATTTCACAAAATTGAACACTGCTAATGCAGTTCAGTGCATGTGTACCATTAACTGGCTGCTTTCATAATAGATATAGATAAATAAGCTAGAAAGCCAACCAAATTAGCAAAACCATTTGGTCAGAACAGAGATAAAATTGAAGAAGCTGGCATTCACAATGCAAAATATATAAAAAAAAATCACCAGGTCCTTATTTACTAAATAAGCAAACAGGTAATAGTTTTGACATTTAAAATTGCAACAAGAGATACCGTAATAATAAACATAATCAATTGCATTAATTAATTATATACATAACACTAAATGTGTACCTGTAACATGATAATCACAGACACTTTGTCTAGTTTAACCAAATACAAAATATGGCAACCAAGGAATAAAAACGTTACATCACAGGTGAGTTCAGTGCAACTGAAATCAGCTTTATGGCATGCTATTCTCCGGTCGAAGAAAAGGCTAATCCATGTTTGCAAAGTTCATGTCATAAAAAGTAATGGAGTTAATACACAAGGTCTTTGCACTACAATAAATATTCAGCGACATGGATTGATATCTTTGCTGCCTTAGAGCAAGGATGACATGCAGTTAACATGTAGCACATTGTATATACTAATTTCAGCTGCAGCACACGTACAAATGTACACAAAAATGGATTCAGTTGTATTTGGAAAATCAAAATAGCACACAAAACGTAGTAAAAAACACAGTAGTGGGATTTATTTGATACTTTTAAGTAAATTGCAGCTAAAATACTGATAAACACTACCCTCGACCCTCATTTTTTTAGACCTTGTTAATCCAGATTTCGGTTTATCCAGACATAGATGTCTGCTGGACTACACAACATACAGTACCATTCTAGAAACCAGCTTGCACTATGGGTCTCTCAAGAGGCTGAGGAAATTATCAAGGAGCAACACCAAGAAGGCCGTCAAACAAAAGTCACCAACTTCTTCTTTCCAGCTTGCCGTCCTACATCCACAGCCTCAGACAACCCTGAACCTGGAGATAGCAGTGACTTCGAGGGCTTTACCTCGGATACCGAGGCCATGGACCAAGAACAAAAAGTTTTCTTAATCCTCTAAGTAGCGTAAATGCACTGTACATATTGTTAAGGACGGTTACTTCATTTTATTTGCATTACATAAATACATTTGTGTTATCTGGACTTTTTCGTTAACCAGACAGGTTCCTGCACCATCTATTCTGGAAAAGCAAAAGCCGAGTGTATATTGAAATGCTTCACTTTTTTTCCAATCAGAGATTAGAGAAATACATTTAGAGAAATAAGTAGCTACCCACATGTTTAGAAGTTAGTTCTGAGTACCCTATCTATGTACTTTAGCCTACGTAGGTAACTACTAGATTAACTGCAATGCTTTTAGACAAAAACTATCGCATATAATGTGAACGTTTTAACATGAATGTTTATCAGCATTTTGGCATATTATTTTTACAAAGAACAAATTTTAATATTTCAAACAATCAATCAAGGCACACTGACCTGGTGACAAACAATTATATAAATAATGAATTTAACTGCACCTGAAGAAATTAGGGAGGAGATGATAAGATTTTTTCCATACCGTGGTGATGTCAACATACATTTCTAATGCTGATAAAAGGGCAAAATCTGGAGAGCCCATGAAAACTGCTGCACTTTCTCCTGCTTAGCCATACAATCAAAAAGCACTGGTAGCCAAACTCAGTGACAATGAGCAAGGGAGAGCAGCACCCCTCAAAAATTTTGGCCAGGGGCAGGCCCACTCCACAAATTTAGTAAGCTAGGCTATTTGGTTGCAAATATAGAATAGCTATACTATCTTTTTACAGTAAACGCCTCAAAGTGGGACCCTGTAGTTTTTACATGTTGTCATAAATAATAGCTTTACTATTTGTTTTACTAAAATTACAAGCTCTTTTACCAAATAAGTGGCTGCAAACTTTTCTTGTTTCTCTACCTCAATAAACTTTCACTTGCTTGTCTGGTTACAAAGATAAAAATTAGTTTTTCAAATATTTTAGACCTCTTTCATGCAATCGATAAAGGATTATGTAAAATTTAGTAACAGCAAAACAGCATCTACCTAACAAATCTTCCAAGGTTCAGACAACACAACTTTAAAGTATCTCAAATTTTCTATTGTTATTTTCACCACAAAACCAAACTTACGTTTTTTCACGTTACTAAGTCTATACTTCTAACAATTATTATATTTGCATCTGTGCAAGGTTTGTAAAATCGTTGTCTCTTGAAATTGTTGTTGCTTACCAATAATGTTGTTTTCCCAGACACATTACTTGCATCTTCAAAATCCTTTTGTTAATCACAAAATGGAAATACAGCAAGTAGAATTATTTGCCATAACCAGGCAATAATTCAAGTTTTCAAACAATTTTTTTATCAACCCATTATCTCATATCAGACATATCACTGATACTCATGTGTGCATGCGCTTAATCTTGTTTTATGCAAGTCACACTAATATTTTGAAACACATACAAATAACTTTTGCAAATGTTGTAGAGTTTGAGTGAGCACATTTACCGGTAACTCAAATTATTCAACTCCTGCTAGCAAATAAAATAAATTACAACGGCAATCGGTAATCTTTCACTGACAGAAGTAGTCTTTTGCTACTGGCAATTTGTGACCAGTAGGCTACTCATTAGTGAACTTTGTCATTAAAATGACATGTGCATTATTACGTCACTAAAGCATAATGTCATAGTTTTGCCTACCTAAAAATTTTCAAAACACAATGCAAGTGGCTTATCAACAATCACCAAGAATGTACAGTGACGGGATCCAAAATATAGTAAAAACATGAAAACAAAAATGATATATTGGGGGTTTTAAAAGATTTTGTATGATGAAGCTGCAACATTTTATTCAAAGTAAATATGTTTACTTGAATAATATTAGCACCATATTTTTAAACTTTAATTTAGTAAAATTCTCTTGGTCCCACATTCACAGCAAAATTTTGCAGACATAACAGGAAATAACGAGCCACATTCATGGCAAAATTTTGAAGAAGCAAAATTTTGTTTAGGCTCTTGGTATGATGAAACTTGACCATGTAAATAATGACTATTATCTTGATTAGACTCCAACCAGTTGTAAAAATCAGAGTCTTGATAAGAAGTGCCAGTAGCAAATTTCATACGACTCTTGCTGTAAGTAGCACAACCAAAATTTGGATCATTAGGTGGTTTACTACGTCTATTTGTATACTGATAACCAACTTTTTTCTTGGATGCATATTGTTTGTCAGAACTATCATAATCACCAGCATTGTAAGTAAAGTGATTTTGCCTTGGTTGTTTTTTGGAACCAAGTATGAGCCAATTATCTGAAGATGGTGCATATTTTTCTGAATGACTCTCTTCTTTCCCTGCAACTTTTCTCACAACAGGCTTTGTTGAAGTGCTACATGATAAATCTTTTCTACTGGCACTAGTCTTGCTAGCATGAGAATTTACCCCAGATGAAGGGCGCAAGCCAGTTTTTGTACGAAGCTTATGTTCTTCATGCTGTAAATCAACAGATGAATCCCAATCTGGATTATTTACTCTGCCATTACTGGTTTTGTTTAAAACAAGCTGATTGGATGAAAAGGTTTTTGCTCTTGTCGCTACCATTGAAGAATGCTTATGATCTACTTCTATAGAATTTCCATAACCAGAAGCTGCTCTATTAGTTTGCAAACTTGTCTTGCCGATTTTTTTTTTATTTGACTGAGGTAAGGGTGGACGATAATTCTGTCTTGCAGATGCTCTCATAGCAGCCTGAGTTGTTATGTTATTAGGAAGAGGTTTTTTGTTGGACAGCCGTTTTGCTTGTTCAGCACAAAATCTAATGTGCCTCTCAGCAGCATTCTCATTAAATCGTCGTTGACAGTGAGGACATTGAATATAATCTGGATTTATAGTTGGAGGAGGTGGTGGAGGCAATTCTTTTCCTTCTTTTAAAGCAGCAGTGACTCCTCGAGCTGCTCTCACTGTCTTAATAAACTCTTCATGCTTTTGTCGCCAATTTGACTTTGATTGAGATTTTGACTTTTCATACAATGGCCTAGTTGCATTTTTCTTAAATAATGATTTTGGCTCACTGGACTGCACTTCTCTTTGTTTGCTTGAATTGAAAACAGGTCTTTTACGAGAAGTTTTTTGGCAAATTTTTTCATGTCGATTGAGATTTTCTTCTGCAAAGTTTCGTCCACAAAATGTACATGGCACAAGATTTACAAATTGAGGTTCTTCAAACTCCATTACAAAACAATTTTAGCTTGAAAGCATGTAGAAGAGTAAAAGTAACCTAAAGTAAAACAATCATGAAACACTGGTCAACATTAAAAATATAAGTACAACTTGGATCGGCAATCAATTCACCTTTCCAGTAATATATATACTGCAGGTCTATGTAGTTGATTGTAAGCTGCATATCATGGGATTACATTAAAATATGGAAATCTAGATTTACAGAAATAAGCAAAAAACGGTATCTAAATCACAGAAATCACAAAAATATGGAAATTCCGGTAATCCTGTACTTTAGCGTGGTAAATTATTTAAGCTGAAAGGGCAGTGTACACTGTAGGGCCAGGCCCGGTATGTAATGTACGGGGCAGTGTACAGTGGAAGGGAGTGTACAGGGTGGGGAAGTATACACTGGGGGTGCAAAATTACACTCCCTTCCAGTGTACACTGCCCCGTACATTTACATACCAGGCCTGGCCCTACAGTGTACACTGCCCTTTCAGCTTAAATAATTTCCGTACATAAACAATAGATGGAGCATAGTTGACAAACGCCATTTCATTGTTACATTGATCGCAATGGAAGTTATTTCGAATAAGTCCCATTCGAGCACAAAATAACACCCACTCACGCTTTTCACAAAGCTCAAACAAAGTCTGGCGTTTTTAATTTACTGCGCTAAAGTACAGGATTACCGAAATTCCTTCTACAAAAGAAATTACAAATTTACAAAAATACTACCAACTAAAGAAGTATGGAAATTGTAGAATGGAAATTTACAAAAGTTATTAAAAACTAAAAATACATGTACAACCAACAAATTGGGAAAAACTAAGTAGTCAAGTTGAGGAAACTAAGCATTTCTTTAAATTTCTATATTTTGTGATTTCCATAATTTACTTAGTTTTTTTTCCATATTTTAGTAAATTTCTATAGTTCTATGACTTTATATTTTAGTGCTGCCCAAATAATTGTGACAAAAAATTAATGTAAGTTGCCCTTGATTATAAGTCCCATGCATTGATGTCAACCAGCTTTGTGTATATCACCACTGTAATCATCTCACTCATACACTTTAACAGGGTGCAACAGAACTATCTTCACTTAAAACAAAGTATTATATGTTGTATATTGTGAACACTCTACTAATGTTTTAATGCTAGCATTCTAAATGCTATACAGAGCATTAGATAAAATGTTGAAGACAAAAAAACATAACCCGCATAAATCATGCAAAAACTTTATAAACTGTGACCTACAATTGCATAAACATAATACATAATAAAAAAAATTACTCAATAGTTCTTCTTTTTAAAACAGTCACAGATAGATACAGTGTTTACCTAAACTCGTTTATATATAAGCATTGAACTAACGATGTATATTTTAGGCAAAAAATTCCAAATAGCCAAACTGAAATTTTCCTGTTACACTCATTAAAAGACGCTCAATTTCTTGAATTTGCCATAAAAAATGCATAATATGGCCACCCTCAGTTAAACTATACTTTCAAGATACAATTTGTTTTTTGTTTATGTGTGTCAGGGAGACTGTGGAAACATTCCTCGATACAACCTGAAAGACTTGCAAATAAGGATGGGCAATTCAGAATACCGAATCTGAAAGATTTGAATTTCAAACTATTCAAATCCAAAATGCCCATTCAAACCCGATAAAATGATTCGGTTTATATCCTACTTACAAGCTTTATCATGTTGCTTGGTTACAGATTTTCTTTTTGTAAAGGTATTAATTGCATTCAATGACTCAAAAACTAACTTGCACACACAGACAAACATGTAGAAAGCTGAAATGTATGGCACTGCACTAAGCTTGTTCTCTGATTGCGCTATTGTTGTTTTCTTATAATAAATGCTTTCATGTTGATTGTGCTGATTGCAAAAAAAAAAGGATTTGGATTCTGGATTCGATTTAACTACTCTAGAATAGTGTATTATTCTGAATTGCGTATCCCTACTTGCAAAAATGATCTTGTTATCAAAATACTAAAGGTGAAAAATAAAAAAAAAAACTGATAAAAAGAGCCAAATTTGTAAGCAACTGGCTCAATATGCTTACAAATTTGACTTTTTTGCTTTTGCTTTTTTACTTAACTCTTTCGCTCCCATGATTATTATATGATCATTTTGGTTGAAGTAGATTATAGGGTCATAAATTATTAAGCTCAAATGATGCATTGCCTATTGTCGCCAGGTTTTAGATCTAAGATTAGATTCAACATACAAGAATAACATGTTATCAGTTGCTTTTGTTGCACACATTATTACACCCATAGTACAACAAAAACACTTAATAAGTATAAAATAATTGATGCGACAATGCATTTTAGGTGCATAAATTATTAATTTTGATGTACAACAATAACATGTTATTAGTTGCTCTTGTAGTACTCATTATTACACCCAAAGTACAACAAAAACACTAAATAAGTGTAAAATAATTCACCATCTTAGATCTAAAACCTGGCAACATGACCTGATGCATCATTTGAGTTTAATAATTTACCTACCTAAAATGCACTTTTACCATTATTTTCGTGCTTACGCTCTTTCACTCTAACAAGAGCATCATATGATGATTTTTTCAAAAGTTTAAAAAATCAGTTTACTTAAAAATTGATTTGTGACTTGATTTCTTAACCAATTTTAACAATTTTTTAAAATTAAAGGTTATTTCAAGGCAGTTCTAATACTTTATAAGTGTCTTAAGTATTTGCTTTTATACTTAAAGAATTGAACTGTATTACCTGTGATCAAATTTCGGTACTTGTGGGTTATCTGTCACCACTTTTTTTCACCAGGTATTAAATTGGCAGTGGCTATTTCGCCGTCGACGGCAATTTGCCCTTGGAATCTATTTTGCCGTGATCATTCACGTGTGTTTATATAGCCAAATTTGCTATTATTGCACCAGTGACTCTGTGGTGTAGTGGATAGAGCGCTGGTCTTGAGATTCCAAGGTATCGGGTTCGAATCTCAGCTGGCCAGGGCTTGAAAAGAAAGGCAGTGTACACTGAAGGGGTAGGCCCGGTATGTAAATGTATGGGGCAGTGTACACTGTAAGGGAGTATGCAGGGTGGGGGATAGAGACCTGAGGGTGCAAAATTTTTTTTTTGGTTTTTAAAATTGACCAATCAGAGACGACCAAAAGTCACATGTTTAGTACGTCATTAAGATTGACCAATCACAAACAACTCACGGCAAAATAGTCTCTGAGGGTAAATTGCCGTCGACGGCAAAATAGCCATTGCCTATCAAATTACTATTATTTAACTGTATATATAATGTTTAAGCCTAAAATGAATTTGGGTTAGGGTTAGGGTTAGGGTTAGTATTGCAAGAATGGCCACCCAATGAATAAATTTAAAAAAAAGTTATGACTAACCCTAACCCTAACCCTAACCCAAACTCATTTAATTTAATACCTGGTGAAAAAAAGTGGTGACAGATAACCCACAAGTACCCAAATTTCTTACCTTCCCTAAAGTTTGGTAATCTAGTATAAACAGATAAATTCAAAACAATGTAACCTAACACCCTACCAACTCGTGATATCTTTAGAAAGCTCAGGAAATTAGCTTTCCAGAAATATATATTTGTAAATAGTTGAGGCCTAGGTTTACTTTTCAATGTTTGATAAAGAATTGGTATGCACTCACAATTTTTTATTATTTGTGAAAAAATTTCAAGTCTATTTCAAAAATTGAAATTTGTGACAAAACTAAGTTTTCTGGTGCTTCTTTGCTATTTCTCCTGAAAATCATGGTTCTTTAGCTGACTGTATCTTAATTTTCAAAAAAATTGATCCACACATAGTCTCGAAAATTTTTGATGGATAGTCAATAAGCAAAAAAATTAGTCATTTTCCACAAAAAAGATAGGGGTCAACATGGTCCTGTATCATCTTTAGCAACAAAATATTCCTCTCAAACTACATATTATCTGAAAGTATAAGAAATTTGCTTTCCAAAAACATGCACTGTTTTATTTTTATTTTATTTGCCATATTTATCCTCCATTCACGAGAAAGCAAATTGTATCGCTATACTTTGGACGGTAAGTCCACACTCGCTTGGGAGTTGCCTTTTTCGAGATTTATGGGTCACCTGTCTTCCACATAAAGGAAGGGCGTCCCGTTAAGTGCCTTGCCCAAGGACACAACAAGCGAACTTGCCGACTTGTTCTCCACAACCTCCCATAAATGCCGAGCGCCAAGCAGGGAAGCTGCGGATGCCATTTTTTAAAGTCTTTTGGTATGACTCAAAAAGGGGAATGAACCCCAGGTCTACCGACTGCGAAGCAAACGCTCTAACCACTACACCATCGCATCGAATGGTTTAAGCTGAGAGTTATTCTACAAAGACACGTAAATTTTGTAGGCCTAACCTGTTTTCAATACTGGTCGAAAATACTCAAGAATTGAGTTTCAGAGCTTTACAAAATGGCAGTGGCTATTTTGCCGTCGACGGCAATTTACCCTCAGAGACTATTTTGCCTTGAGCTATTTGTGATTGGTCAATCTTAATGACGTACTAAACATGTGACTTTTGGTCGTCTCTGATTGGTCAATTTTAAAAACCAAAAAAAAAATTTTGCATCCCCAGGTCTCTATCCCCCACCCTGTACACTCCCTTCCAGTGTACACTGCCCCGTACATTTACATACCGGGCCTACCCCTTCAGTGTACACTGCCTTTCTTTTAAAGCCCTGGCCAGCTGAGATTTGAACCTGCAACCATAGTATCTCAAGACCAGCGCACTATCCACTACACCACAGTGTCACTAGTGTTATTGTAGCAAATTTGGCTATATAAACACACGTGAATGATTACGGCAAAATAGATTCCAAGGGCAAATTGCCATCGATGGCGAAATAGCCACTGCCTTACAAAATCTGCAATCTCTTGAAAATATAAGACCTCTCGCAAATTTCAACTATTTTTCCTGAAAAGCATGGTTATTTAGCAGTCTACACCAAAATTTTCAAAAAGATTGATCAAAAAATGAAGTCTTGAGAATTTTTGATAGATAGCTGATACCAAGCAAAAAATTGATAATTTTCTACAAAAAAGAAGAGTCGACATGGTCCTCTGTTACCTTTAGCAACAAAATATTCCTCTCAAACTTCACATCACCAGAAAGTTTAAAAAATTTACTTTTCAAAAACATGTATTGTTGCATGATTTAAGCTGAGAGTTATTCTATAACAGTATAATGACTGACAAAATTGGTAAATTTCGTAGGCCTAACCTGTTTTCAATACTGGTCAAAAACACTCGAAATTTAATTTTTTAGCTTCACAAATCCGCAATTTTAAAGAAAACTAATACCTCTGGTACATTTCGACTAGTTTTCCTCAGAAGCTTAGTTATTTAGCTACCTGAATCTAAAGTTTCAAAAAGATTGATCAAAAAATTAAATCTCTAGAATTTTTATTAGATATGGGACTCTAAAAATACTGAAAGCAAAAAATGTGGTGATCCCTCTACAAAAGAAAGAGGAGTCAATAGAGCCTGTATCATGTATAGCAACAACATTTTCCTTTCAAACAATATATCATCTGAAAGTTTAAGAAATAGGCTATTCAAAAGTATATTTTGTTGCATGGGTTAAACTAAGAGTTATTCTATAATAATTGATGAAGCTTGGCACCTGTAGTTATCTTTAGTACGAGCCAAAAACACTCAAAATTTGAGAGCTGGACTTCAGAAAATGTAAATTACAAAATAATACTTTATTTCTAAATTTGAAATCACTTATATTCGTTCACAGAACTCTTTTCCTCGCCCTGTATCAAGTTTTCACGGAGCTGGTGGGAAATAAGTATTTTTTTATAATTTTGTAATTTAGGGTACTGAAGGTGAGAATCCGGTACCCTCAACAAAAAGGGATGGGTTTTAGATGGTCCTGTTTCACCTTGAGCAATAAAATATCAGTGTTAAGATTTATATCATCTGAAAGTTAAAGAAACTTTCTTTTCAAAAACATATGTTACATATTTTAGACTGGATTTTAATTGATGTCAAGAGTCAAGACTAGCCTACATAGTAAACACTATTTTATCTTCGTCACCGGTTAAAAAAAACAATTTTGGTGCCAGGCCTTCTAAAATTTCAAATTGTAAAGAAGTACAGCCTTTAAAAATCTTAAAACACATTTAGAAAACTGCGCCACTCATTTACCACTTGTTTGAGGTTACCAAGGAGAAATTGCAAACAAAGCACTTTTTATTGACTTTGATAGGCGATCTATAATAAATCAAATTTAGCTCTCTCCCGAAAAAAAAAGGGATGCAAAAGAGTGGCTCATGTTTCACCTTAAACAGCAAAATAATCTATTTAAACTAGATATCATTTGAATCAGGAAGAGCCAACCTTTTCAAAGATAGGCAATATTGCATGTTATAGGCAAAGAGTTATTTTATAACGATTAATGAAAAGGGTAGATGCAGTAGCTTTCAGGACCCCTAAACGACAAAAATTTGGTTTCTGGGCTTTAAAATTTTAAGAATTGTACAAAAAGTTTGTCCTTTGGTGATTTTTAATTGTTTTTCCACGAAAGCATTGTCCTTTTACATCATTTAGCAGTCATTTTCAAAGAAATTCATTATCACACGAGCCTGCTATAGGTTTTGAACTTCGGGCAGCATTAATTTCTCCAAACAAAAAAGAAGGGGGTAAAAATGTTTTGTTTTGATTCACAAAATATTGTTTTTAGAATCCATATCACCCAAATTGGGATGAAATTTCCTCTCCGAAAATATAGTACACTACGTAGTTTGATATAATCTTTATTTTATTTTGACCGATTAAAAACGCCGTCCCAATACATATGCTTTTCTTCTGGCTTAAAAAAATTCTATAATATCCGTGATTTGGGGTCTCAGAAAAGTAAAATTTGGTACATTTTGACTGTTTTTCCTCGAAAGAATGGTTTTTTGGCATGATGTGTCGAAATTTTTAAAAAGATACATCAAAAAATGAAGTTATATAGAATTTTTTAAATCAGCGGTAACATATTTTGAAAGTAATTTACTCTCCCCCCCCCCCCCAAAAAAAAAAAGAAAGGGCTAATTTGCAAAAATCATATTGTTAGACAAAAATTTTTTTTTGGCGATCAGCATATTCTAAATCACAATTAAATTTCCTTTTCAGCAATACAACATGATTGAATTAATAATAGCCAATGGCCTAAACGCATTGAATGATAAAAGTAAAGATAATTAATCGTTTTTTATGCAAATTAACCTCATTTTGCATCTGATACAAAGGATTCGAAGACTGCTTCGCGGAAGGGAAAGAGTAAACTTCATGCTGGTGCGACTCACTTATCTCTTACGTGGGGGGACCTTGCGCTAATAATTCGCCAGCGCGGACAATTACTCCATTAGCCAAACGCTGCTGGGACATTACAGTTAAACCGATCACCAGAAGAAATATGGTAGATGTCAGTCCACGGCAAGATTGTCGGAAAGCCAGACAGGCTAAAATTACTGGCGTGAGATTAGACCGCCAGACGTGCAAACTATAAGCGCAGATTCTTTTTGAGCAGAAACAGCCGCGCGGCTACTAACCTGACGATAGATCACTTCGTCAGTTGAGCGAGCAATGCTCATAAGCAAATTATAGTAAAATTGTCTAATTGACGGATCTAGCAGCAACGGTAAACTGGCTGGGCGTCGAACTAGAGTCGTGCGAAGTTGCAAAATAGCAATACACAGCAAAAATTAGAATCACAAACAATGGCTGGAGCAAGGTGTTGAGCCGCCGAAAGCAGGCTAACAGTAAAAAAAAATTTTTAAATCGGACTAATAGATGTTTGGCATGGCATCTCATTTTGGGACAAGGTGCGACACTCAACGTAGCATTCTCTATCTCGACGTCACTGATGGGGGGCCCTGTGGGAGACGCCGGCATATTCTATAAAGGAAGCATTTTTTTCTTTTACTGACATGCTGCCTGTTAAGTTACCTATATTTATATTATTAAGCAATGAGGTAACATCCCAAATTTAAGAATAGCCTAAATAGAACTAAACCATAAACTTAAAAATATGTATAACTGAATTTTGAGCGAATATTTCCTTGAAAATAACTTGGCCTGATGGTTGCGTACTAGTATATGGTGAATGAGCGTGAAGAACCCATAGCCGTTTTTGTTGCAACGCCGAAAATAAAACAAATAGCGCAGCCAAAGAATTTAATACCACAATTAAATATATGCAAAAGGAGCTGTTTGAAATCGCAAAACAAGCCTATAATTAATTATTTTATTTCTGTAATTGTAAAAGCAACCACCATTTGGCAGCCACTATCATTTTTGACAGTGTTTCAATCCCTCACCCTCCCACATTTAAACGCATTGATGGTAGCTTGTGAAAAGATTCTTTCTTTAATAGCAATACCAGTCTTGATGATGAGATTAAGATGATTACCGTTACGAATACAAGATATGTGGATGCGCGTAAAGACACAATTTGATCGGTTCTATTCACACAAGTGCACAATGGGTGAAGTGAGCACAGCCGGCTTACCCGATATTTTTAACCCCGACATTACTGATGGGGCCCTGCCGGGCGACGCCCGCTAATTCTATCAATATTATTTAAGCTGGAAAGGTTAAGCCAATTCAGCCAGATAGATCAGGTCTAACATACACTGCAGCACTAATGCAAGCTGTGATATCTATAACTAAGGTGGTGACGGCAATACCGAATATTGCCAGGAGAGAGAGAGAGCACTCTATAGAATAACTAAAAGACGATTTAAGGTGCTAACATCAAACTCAAGTTCCCACAATAAATGAATTAAGACTATTACAGGTATGCAATTGCAAGCTGGCTTGCAAGATTTTGTTCACAACTGAAAGAGGAAATCTAACATCGCCACTAAGTGGTAGCTATGTAGTTTTGGAAGTGATATCATGAATTCCTGCAGAGCGTTGTTAAGACTGAAAGCAACAGCAAGGAATAAGTGAAAACTGAGTTTTACAGATCACACCATAAAGAGTTGCTGTAGATTATATCATAAAGAGCTGCCGTTATAGGGAAAACATATGACAGCAACAAGGACTAACAGGGTTTAATAGTGGCAAATAAGGCCATTATTACTGGGGGTTTTTATAAGATAATAACACATCTCTCACTGTCACACAAAGTACTGTGGGAAGATCACGCAGAGAAAACAATCTAGTGCCTATGCATTCGTTACACCAAATCTGTCACCCAGCCAACAATAACCCTTTTTGCCACTTGAGTGATGCTGGTGTTTCAAAGTAAGGTTCTTTATGTAACAGTAGGGTATACCGGAGAGCTTTGAGGCAAATTTACTGCTTTTTTAACTTTCATTTATCATATTGCTTTGGCAGTGGCTGTTTTGCCATATTCCGCATTTTATCCCAAGAAGCTGTTTTGCTTTCAGACAGTTGTCATTGGTCAAATTAAATGACGTATTAGACATGTGACTTTTACTCATTTTTAATTGGTCAATTTCTATGACGTATTATAAAAAATTATACCCCCAGCGAACACTCCCCTGTACATTCACATACTGGGCTCCCCTTTAATATACATGTTATACATTATATGTTTAACGTTTCTAAGAATTGAACCTAGTACTTGAACTCCGAACCATTCTAATTCACTTACGCAATTTTGCAGTGCCAGATCGTTCATGTAAATTGCTAAGAGGTGTTTTGTATATTCAAGTGCTTGCATATTGCATAATTTAAACTGTCTATTGTAAAGTAATGAAGTTGAAGCGGCAAAATCATTCTGTTTGAAAGTCGGTCAAATAAGTCAAGAATTATTAACAATTTACTCTATTTTATTTTGATTTACATGTGCTGTGTTTTAGTTCACTAGAGCCTTACTTAAATAAAGTTTATATACATAGTGTTAGTCGTAAATGTACATAACAGTACACTACACTGATTTTGTCTTGGTTCCCTGCCAGCAAATATTCAAACATTTAACCACAGCATTTGAAGGTAGCTGTGCTGCCCTATACGCCACAAGAGTCACCATATATTTTTTATGCAACAAAAAAACCGAATAGCCCTGAAAACACAAATAGAGATTCAACTCACTTAATGAGGATACAGTGAAAAGACTATTCAGTCGTCCAGCAACCGCTATCTCAACAGATTACAACAAATAAAAGCAAAACAAAAAAGAGCAGCACACACACAACAAATGAAATTTCAAAACACACGTAACAAAGCAAATTACAAAAGCAAAAGTACTGGAGAGTACGATAAAGCCATTCAACTCTTCAATTTCTGTAAATGTAATCCAATAAGTTAAAAATAAAGCTATTGTATTGCAATAATTTATTGATTCGAGTATTGTTGAAGTAACATTTTTTATATACTTTTTAAACTGAGTTTAGGTTGTTCTTTTATAGCACTGAACACCTTTAACCATATTTGGGTTTCTACAAAGCTAGCAATGAATTTGCCCAAATTAGATTTCACAGAATAAACAAAGAATTTTGATTTGGATGTTGATCTAGTGCAACGTGGTCCAACTGCATGCCTGCAGGCCAATTCTGGCCCGCGAATAATTACCGTGATTACGATAGGGTTGCCACCTGTCCCGAAAATTCCCGATATGTTCGGAAATAATATGACTGTCGGAAAATTTGCTCAAATATAGGTGATGACCTTTTTTTGGAGAACACCTTTATGTGGGTTAACACATCCCTAGTTTAAATCGTGGCTCGCAAAATAAATGTTTAGTTTCTGATGGCCCGCTATAAAATGAGGTTGGACCACACTGATCTGGTGTAATAAATAATTATGCAAATTTTTCGAGTTGGTCATCGAGCTTGCATTTAGAATATTATTACCAATCTTATGCATTATCACAGTGATTTGTTCTTTATATATATCTAATTTCAGTAAATCTGTTTTTTTAAAAAGTGGAGTGAATGGTGATTGAAAATTATTATTGGTTATAATTCAAAAAATATTATTTTGTAAATTAAAAAGTGGTTTTAGAGTAGTGTTTCCAACACTGTTACATGAAGAAATACAATGGTGCAAATGAGGGTACACTAAAGTATATTATAACATGGGTTGGGTTTTTTCAATTATATACTTCTTGAGTTTATGTTGAAAAAGAATCGGCTATTAATAAACAGTAATAAAGTCACCTTGGTTATTTATTTGCCATAAGAAAAATTAATTTTGCTAACGCATTCTCAGTTTCTTACAATAAGAAGCTGAGGATGCGTTAGCGAAATTAATTTTTCTTATGGCAAATAAGTGTCTAAGCTGACTTTATTACTGTATTTTAATAGCAGACTCTTTTTTAACATTTACTGATGTGAAGTAAAGTGGCTTGAATAGATTATCTTGCTAGGGTTTGATTACTTTTTTCCAATCTTAGTTGTTATTCTTCTTGAGTTTACAAATCGCCAATGATCCTTTTAAATATTTTGGAGATCAAATAGTTAATGCGGGATTTTCACAATAGTTTATTGTCTATCACCACATCTAGATATTTAGCTTCACTGACTTCATTACTGGTACTTTTGCATATTTTTATTTTTAAAATAGGCTATATTTACCATATTCTTCTATGCAATAATTTTGAAATTTGTTTTGGTGTAATTGATTGTAAGTTTGTTAATTCTCATCCAGTTTTCAATTTTTCCAGTCTAAAACTGATTTTATATTGCAGGTTAAGCGCACTTTTATCCTTGGCGGTCAAGATTGGATCATCTGCAAATAAATTTACAAGCAATTTTTTTGCGTTGGAAAGGTCATTGATACACAGAAGTAAAAGTAGTAGACCCAGTGTAGATCCTTATGATATTTCACATTTTATGTCACACATGCTAGATTTTATTTTGTTCAATATACAGGGTGTCCGTAAAGTTACTATACAGTCTTACAAGTTACTATACAGACACCCTGTAATATATTAACAGTACAGTAAGATATTGTATTACAATATTTATTTGTAACAAAAGAAATAACACCTTTATGTTTATAAAAATTTTTACGTAGAGAAGTTCGTTTGATACCAATTTCTGCACTAGCACGGCGAAGCGATTTCTTTGGGCTTCTGGCATATGCCTCAGCAACTGTAGTCAAATTTTGTTCAGTGCACACACTTGGCCGACCAGAACGCGGAGCATCGGCAACTGAGCCAGTATCATCAAATTTGTCTCGAAGTTTATAAATAGCCAAACGTGTTGGAGGATCTGTATTAAAATAATGATTCCAATCACGAATTACATCCTCTGCGTTTTCTGTTTTCCAATATCGCTTCAAAATAAATTTGCGCTCTTCCAAAGTTAGCTTGCGTGGCATGCTTAATTAAATAATGCTATAAAACTACAACTATAATACAATAAATAATGCTTAATTAAATAGGCCTGTAAAAAAAATAAATATTAAATACAGTATAATACAATAAAACTATATAGTAATAAAAACTATTACATGTAATACAACGAAACTGTATAGTAACTTGTAAGACTGTATAGTAATTTTACAGACACCCTGTATTGCTTTCTATTAGTTGAATAGTTTTTTAGTATTTGCGATGATGCTCCTCAAACTCCTTATTTGCTTAATATAGCGAATAGAATTTTATGATCTCCAGCAGTGGTTTCCAACCTTTGTAATGGCCTGCACCCCTAAAATATCTTAATATGTTCTCGCACCCCTAAAGTATTTTAACATGTTCCTGGTCAAGATGTGGGCCAATTTTGAAGTCATTTATTTTTGGAGATCATTTACTAAGTCAAAAAATACTGAGCAGGTAATAGTTTTGTTTTCCATGTTATTATCTTATTGCAGACATGAATGATGACGCGATGGCATAGTGGTTAGAGTGTCCGCTTTGCCATCGGTCGACCTGGAGTTCAATTCCCTTGTCAAGTCGTATCAAAAGACCTTAAAAAATGGTCTTCACAGCTTTTCTGCTGGGCGCTCGGCATTGAGGGAAGGTTGTGGAAAACAGTCCACCAAGTTTGCTTGTTGTGTCCTTGGGAAAAGCATTTAAAGGGACGCCCTCATTATCATACGGAAGACAGGTGTCCCAGACAGTTCGGAAATGGCAACTCCTAAGCGAGTGCGGATGTCTCGTTCAAAATATAGCTATACCATTCGCTTTCTCATGAGTGGAGGATAAATATGTCAAATAAAACAAAAAAAATGAGGCCAGTTTAGATGACCAGTTTTCTCTAAATCTAAATTAGTGTTTAGAAAGATTATTATTTTTGGATAGATAATTAAATATTTATCTGTAGAAATATGTTTAAAAAATTTTTGAAGATCTATAGTTTTCACATAAATGTTTTTCACTCTTTTTATGTGTTGAAATTATTTCTGCAGTTTTTTGCTCATCTGGGGAAACACCTAATGTAATGCACTGATTCAATAATTGCTTTGAGTATGCAGCAATTACATTCTTACCCAGTAATATATACATACAATTATATTTAGAGCGTCCGCTTCGCAGTCGGTAAACCTGGGGTTCATTCCCTTTGTCGAGTCATACCAGAAGACTTTAAAAAATGGTATTCACAGCTTCCCTGCTTGGCGCTCTGCATTTAGGGGAGGTTGTGGAGAACAAGTCGGCAAGTTCGCTTGTTGTGTCCTTGGGTAAGGCACTTAACGGGACGTCCCACCTTTATGTGGAAGACAGGTGGCCCATAAACCTCGAAAAAGGCAACTCCCAAGCGAGTGCGGACTTACCGTCCAAAGTATAGCGATACAATTCGCTTTCTCGTGAATGGAGGATAAATATGGCAAATAAAACAAAAAAAACAATACCATAATAATTCATTAAGTCTTGTTCTTTGATTTGCGTTAGTGTATTTTTAAGCCACTTGTATTTTTATTTATTTTTATCCGTTTTATCTCTACGAAACTTTGTAAATAATTTTGTTTTTTGTCTTTATAGAGATTTGAATATCTTTTGAGATCCATGGCCTATTATTCCATTTTCTCTCTTTCCGGGTTTGTTTGTATAGAAGAGCATGCCAATTTAAAGTGTTTTTAAACAATTGTACAAAATTTTTACTCACTTTAAAAATCTTTGATATTTAATTCAAGAGTTTCATCCATTCGTTAATATTTTTTATTTTGATTGCTTAGCATGTCAACGTTAAATCACAACAAATATAACAATGATTTTTACTTTTATTAAAAACGAAGATCTTTGGCTCAAATTTATCCAAGAATGAAATAATATTGCAGTTTGGGTGGCGGAAGATTGGTGCGGCAGCACCAGGTTTCAACTCTTTGATTCCCGCGCCAAGTGTACCGTCGTTGATTAGCACTGAACCAGTAGAGTTGATTTGTAGAGCCAGTAATATTAGCTCTACGGATCCTTTCTGCTTCGTCAAACAAAAAACAGGAAGCGGTTGAAGCTTTCTTGCAGTGTTTTATTTACAAATATGCGCAGCTCCTCCCAGCGTGCGCAGAACGAAAATTCACGGCGATAAAGGCTACAGCACAACCTAAATAACAATCAAGCAGGGGGACCAACACTCAGGCCCAAACAGAAATCCGAAGCAAAATCAGGTCGAAACGAAAATTCACTACTCGTTTCGCCACGTTTTGACAAAAATAGCGAAAATACATGTGGTCACTATACATATACGAGCAGATGCACTTGTTATATATATGAGTCAAACATGCGACCTTATTTAGTCACAAGGCAAAAACCAAAAAAAGACAATACAACAAAGAAAGGCTTTTGAGGCTTTTGGTAGCCCGTAGGAAGCCTGGTTATAACGTCTACTACTTCTCAGTAGGGGCTAATTGTTCGGTTCGCTGTAGGGGTCTAATTTGAAGCTATATTTACTTAAAGTCCTAACAAAACAACACGAGATTACTTAATTTACCATAATATCAATCAATTTGGTGGCAAATTGCTTATGAAGTCTTTGCGTCACATTCTCAAGAGACTACGCTGTATGAAGTCAAATCGCTGTGAAAAAATACATGGCGATTGGTGGATTAAAGATACTTCCTATAATATATATTTTTTTGTGGCAGCAAAAGCTCTATCTACAGATCTTCGCATCCTACAGTATTAACCCTATTCGGCCCAAGAGATTTGCGTCGTGCTAAGTCCAACGTGGGGTAGTTTTTGCGCCGAAAGTTTAAAGCATTATATCTTTTGAACTACACTACCAGAAAAACGATTGAACCTGCATACCGAAGAAGATTTTATTTTATTTTGTATTTGTGTTTCTGAAATTATTGCTTGTAGAAGAAAAAACAAATAATCCGAAGGCAAGTCAAATTTTGATAGTTGCCGTTAGTTCTCATTTAAAAGAAACAAATATTTCTCATTCACTTCTCCACTCCTGACAGCAAGACAAATTGACTACTTTAGACCAGTTGCGCCTGGCTGATCACATAATGTCAGCGAACTCTTGTAACCTATGAAGTCCAAGAATAGATCGCCGCTTAACAATTTATAACATTTTAGTAGGCATCTGTAACATTATTTACTGGTATAACAACTGCGAAAGTTTAGATTTCGACTCAGGCAGTATCATTTTTTTAGAACTATTTTGAACTAATAAATTTTCAAGAACAACGATCAAGAGTTTTGTTACTAAAACAGTGAACCCTGTCCATCCAGCAACATGTTTGAAAAAATGACTTGACATCTGCGTAAAATTATCCGAATCAATACTTTTTCATGAACAAGCAAACAATGTTTGCAGCTGTCTGCCCTGATTAAAACTTTTTGTCAATAGTGATTGCAGATCAGTCATATTGATTTAGCATGATGGGTTCTTTTTTTACAATGCAGAGTTTTTTAAATTAGGTGAAATGCATTTGCATTGTAACTGGTAAATTTCCTACGTTTCATCTTTTCCGTTTGTTCGAAATGCATATTTTAGTTGCAATTTGAGTAAAGGAAGTTCACGAAATGTTTTTTTTCTGTTAATTTTAAAGGCTTTGCATGAGAAAGATATGGGACAACCATATCGTCAGGTTTAGGACTTACAGGTGATGTTGAGCTGTTATGAAATGAAATGATAACGCGCTTTTGAACTTAACTCTGTAGTACAAAATTTGTATACATAATCCTCTACATATTCAGAGTAAAGGTCAAGCGAAGAAAGAGAGGAGGTAGAAAGCTCAGAGAAGGATAAGTCCTGCCTGACGAAAATGATGACGCACTCGCTAGCGTCTGTGACATCAGTAGAAAAAATACCAGACCGGGTGTGGCTGCGATCAGATCGCAGAGTAGAGATCCGGAAAGAGGAAGATAAGTTAAGATTAGATTCCTGGATACAAATAAAGTCAACGGGATGAGACGAAATAAAGTGTAGCAGTTCAGTGCTCATGGCTCGGAGACACCCAACATTCCATTGAAGAAGCTTGAGGGAGTCAGGGAGGGGAAGAAGCAGCAGGAGGTAAAGAGAAACAGGAGTATGAGGCGAAGGTGAGAGAGAAGATACAAGGTATACGATGTAATGTGCCTCAAGAGTTGTAAGAACCAGGTTTTATGTTTCTGGCCACGGGGCAAGGAAGTATTGTGGGGGTCCAAATTTTTTTATTGTAATTGTGTTTTATTCAAATTATTATTCAATTCAGGTCCAAATTATAATTACAAAGCTATATACAGTAATTCTTCTACGGTTGCAGCTTGCAGTTGCGCACATCCCACCGGTGTGGTCGGTGCGATTTTTTCGCACCGGTGCGGTCGGTGCAATTTTTTTCGCACCACACCGCACTGGTGCGATAGGCTACACTGTAAACATGATTCAAAGGCGCTAATAAATATTACCGACGCGATGGCGTAGTGGTTAGAGCGTCCGCTTCGCAGTCGGTAAACCTGGGGTTCATTCCCCTTGTCGAGTCATACCAAAAGACTTTAAAAAATGGCATCCGCAGCTTCCCTGCTTGGCGCTCGGCATTTAGGGGAGGTTGTGGAGAACAAGCCGGCAAGTTCGCTTGTTGTGTCCTTGGGCAAGGCACTTAATGGGACGCTCCACCTTTATGTGGAAGACAGGTGGCCCATAAACCTCGAAAAAGGCAACTCCCAAGCGAGTGCGGACTTACCGTCCAAAGTATAGCGATACAATTCGCTTTCTCGTGAATGGAGGATAAATATGGCAAATAAAACAAAAACTTATTTGTTTTACCATCATTTAAACAAATCTTCAAGTTCACATGAAAATTTGTTATTGTTTTTTATAAAGCATTTACCAAATGATTAAACAGTTGTAAAACTTTTAGACGGATGAACATAGAATTTTCGTTTCGTTGAGCAACAGTTGCTTGGAAACACAAACGCCTTACTCATGGCAGGCCATATAGCTTGTTTGTATGATAAAATTACTTTTGTTCAATTTATAAGGTGCGTAAATGTCTACTATGCCTGCACTATGGCTGTACTATGCCTTTACCACGTCTACTATGTCTGTACTTGTGTACTATGCCTATTTATAATCACCAACACTCTTTTACTGGAAAAAGAAGTTGCTACCGTCAAAGATGGGTTAAACATTTCTTCAGAATGTGTCTCAAAATCGTTTGTGTTCTTAGTCAACCAAGTTACATTGCATAGGTTTTGGTTGGTAAATTTTGCTTTAGGATGGCAATAGTTTTTGCATAGGTTATGGTACTATTGGATGATCAATCACTTTTATGTCAGCTGTGAATGTCTTTATCCATGTGAAACACATTCTTCACTTTTTGAAAAATTGCACTCAGAGACCAAATTGAAACCCCTCACATCATGCATATAAACAGTTCCTACAGTGTTAGGCCAACTTCAACCAGTATAAAGTATTGAACTTCTGTTTATTTATGACAATTTATAATACAAAGTATATAATTTTAATTACAAAGCTATATACAGTAATTCTTCTACGGTGCGGTTGGTGCGATTTTTTTCGCACCGGTGCGGTCGGTGCATTTTTTTTCGCACCACACCGCACCGGTGCGATTTTTTTGTCGCACCGGTGCGGTCGCGCATATCGCACTGGTGCGGTGCGAATTTTCATTCTACCCCTGTTGTGTCAATACGCTGCAATAGACTATCTATTTTATGTGCACACACCACTGATGAACTCTACGCTACTAAGAAAGTCATTAGAACTTTCAATGACCAGCCATTGTTCGAGACAGCAAATAAAATTCAACTTTACTTCGATGAAGCCAGCAGGAATAGTAATTATTTTAGTTACTGCTTATCAGTTATCCATTGCAGCATTGGTCAATCGTTATCGTATTGTCACGTGAGACATTGCTTGTACGAAAACAAACTTTTCTCATCCTATTATGCTTTAATTCATCAGCTCAAAGACAAATTATAACCGTTTTAAGAACCAGTCAAAACTTATAGGTAGATGTGCAAAAAGCTCCATTTACAAAAGCTATAAAGGAAAAATTGTTTGACTTACCAAAACATCATCCAAAATTAGGAAAAGTCAAGGAGTATGAAAAATCAAATAGCAAAAATGCCAGAAATATGAAGCCGTCAAAATTTAAAACCGGTCCCGGGCTTCTAGTGTTAAACAATTTTTTGGGCTATTGCTCAGGCTGCTGAACCAAGAGTAATTTAAAAACTTACGGTACTGATTAATTTATTCATGCAAAGGCCTATGGGCTCATGCTCTGTTTGCCTGTTTTTTGTCAGACTGGGCCACAACTATGGGGAGACTGCTTGGCCCCACCAACTGTTTGCCACATGAAGATGGAGGGATGCTGTTAAGTGTCTTGCCCATGGACACAACAAGCAAGCTTGCTGGAAAGCTTACAGTACCGGTAGTAATGTTCAGATCATGGTTGTTTTTTGCTAGTGTACTGACAAGTATCTAATTGGTATAGAGTTATATTTAACTGAGGAGCAAATGGTATTTAGATGGCACCTCTCTTAGAGGCAATTTTTTAAAAATTGGCACACAGTACTAGGTTTAGACCAGCCAACTGAAAGATCTAGGCAGTGGCTATTTCGCCGTCGACGGCAAATTGCCCTTGGAATCTATTTTGCTGTAATCATTCACGTGTGTTTATATAGCCAAATTTGCTTAAGATACACCAGTGACACTGTGGTGTAGTGAATAGAGCGCTGGTCTTGAGATACCATGGCAGCGGGTTCAAATCTCAGCTGGCCAGGGCTTCAAAAGAAAGGCAGTGTACACTGAAGGGGCTGGCCCGGTATGTAAATGTACGGGGCACTGTACACTGGAAGGGAGTGTACAGGGTGGGGGATAGAAACCTGTGGGTGCAAAATTTGTTTAATTGGTTTTTTAAATTGACCAATCAGAAACGACCAAAAGTCACATTTTTAGTACGTCATTAAGATTGACCAATCACAAATAACTCACAGCAAAATAGTCTCTGAGGGTAAATTGCCGTCGATGGCAAAATGGCCACTGCCAAAGATCTAATCTCAACCAAATTGCTTTGGTATAAATTTATTTGTTTCTGAGTAGCCAACTAACAATAATTCATTCTGATTTGTAAATAATTTCTCATTAGTTTTCGAAATAATCCCAAAAGTTGGTGTTTGCCCTAAACCTTTTCAGCATAAATCACAGGTTTTGGTCAGCCACTTTTTTTGGCGCAAAATGTATGATATCATATGCAACCTTCCTATTAAACAACGTATTTTTCAATAACTCTAACACGTCGTTGAATTGTTAATTTTCCCACAGGACTAGGTTAAGTTGCCAAAGACATAAAGTGTTAAATCTACAGAGATGTTAAAATCATTAATTGTTAAAGCCAAATTCCTATTTAACATCTTTCCAAGTCATTAGAGCACCCTTTATCACCAAATTGATTTGACCTAATTGAGAAATCAGTTGTTTATTATGCACACTTGATCCCCAACTTACAAGCATCCAATTTGCAAACATTTAAAGATACAAATGCAAGCTGACTGGTGTATATTTATTTTATATATTTATTCATTGGATACTTTACAGAGACTTTTTTTGCTTTATCATTAGGCTTACCATATGACCCGTTTTTTCAGGCCTTGTTCCAGTCAATCGATTGAAAGTCCTGGTTTTTCATTCAGTCAGCCAGCATAGCTAAAACTATGGTATTTAAACGTTTGTCCCAGTAAGTAAAGGCATTATGACAATGAACTCTAGCTGGATGACAATTTGGGCCCGAAGTGACACAAAAGGAGCAGCAAAGCAGGTGATGACTTTTTTTTTCTTGTTTGAGGACATCCCCATTTTGGGTGGAATTTTGTTAATGCATAGTGGAACTAAGGTAAATTGCACTCGAAATGGAGGTGTGCTCCAAAAAAGAAAAGGTGAACACCTGTATTGCCCTGTTGCCCCTGCTAAGTGTGTCTAGACTTTGCTTCATCACCCATAGTCAGGTGCGTTGTCCTCAAGCGTCCCATTTTTAATTGCAAAAATGTGGTAAACCTGGTTATCATGGCTGTTAAATTGAGTGCTAGTGCTAGTGGTAGTGGCAAAAAGTCTAAGGCAAGTGATGATGGTGCCACACTTGCCTTACTATGTATGCTCAGCAACCTCACTTTAAAGGTAAACAACATTTCTCATTACGTATTATTATTTTTATTAATATTTTTTTTCATTCATTATTCTCATTTAATATTACATCTATGTCTTATCTTTTTTTCTTTATCATGTATATTTAGGTAAGAGGTATTAAATACTCTTAATTGCTAGTTATAGGCCAGAAATTATCATTAAAGGACTTACCAAAAATGTAGCTTACAAACGACACATTTGGAACCAATTGTGTTGATAAGTTGGGGAGCCAGTGTACAGTAACATAGGTTGTGTTATTCCAAAAGTGCTTTTCAAAAATCGGTTGATGAAGTGATTGGTTTACAGACATTTTAGAAGTGATGATGTGACCCCATGTCACATTTTGGCCAAGGAGAAAGGATAAAAAGATGTCAACATTCTATATCTGGCCTCAACCCAACATTTACCACTGGTATGCATTATACTGCCATTGCTTCTTAAGTATTGGAAAACTGATACTATCAGTCTATTTAGTATTTTTTACAATATGCAATTGATATTTTGTGGAATGATTGCATTTGTTGTTTCTTCTTCGAATAGAAATAAGTCAATGAAAAATTGTACTTTTTGAATTAAATTAATGTGAGGCACATTTTTGGGCCAGCAAAAATGTTTTTAAGTGCTGATTTAAATTTAATCTTTGTTCATTCATATTAGTACATACGCAAAGAAGGATCCTAAGATAAATAAGCAGAAAATCATTAAGGAAAAGATGCCATCTGTGGAGGCGGGGTGGCAGATTATTTTAGCACAATGTGCCAAAAAATGTGCCAAACTAATTGTGCCAAAATTTTTGGCACATGTGCCAAAAATTAAATGTGTCAAATTAATTGTGCAAAAATTTTTGGCACATGTGCTAAAAAATAAAAGTGCCAAAATAAACGTGCCAAAATTTTTAGCACATTTATTTTTGGCACATTTTTTGTAGGCGCGTTTCTTACGCTTGCTACCTGGGACAATATTACAGGACTTAACATTAGCTGTCATGTAGTAAATAGTGTTGGTTGTTAGGTAGCTTTACTGTAAGACCTTTTCTTTAGCAGAAAAGAGCACCAGGGTCTACGGAAAGCTTAATAGTGAAAGCATATTAGTAAATGTTACCTGTACAGTGTAGGCACTAAACATTAGCCTATGAGATAAGACCCAGGTTTAGAAGGCTATGAAAGGATGAAGTGTATTCTTGTCAAGAGTTCATTATTATTGTCCATTATGCTTTTAGTAATAACAATTGCTCAGCACAGGTTTCACAAAATTGCATGTAAATTGGTTGCTTGTCATCCACTTGTGCCAAAACTTTTGGCAAATGTGTCAAAAACTAATGTGCCAAAAATTTTGGCACATGTGCTAAAATTTTTAGCACATATATTTTTGGCACATTAAGTTTTAGCACATTTTTCATCTTTGGTACATAAGATGCTGTAATATGACTTGACATTAGCTGTTTTGCATTGATTAGCATTGGTTTTTAGTTGGCTTTATTTTAAGGTGCTTCCCTCTAGCACAAAACAGCACAAGAACCTACTGTAAGCTTAATGGTGTAAGCCGAACAGTGAATGTTATTTGTACAGTATAGGCAATAGACAGTAGCCTATTAGATAGGCTTAAGTACATGAAAGACTATGAAAGGATGAAGTGTGTTCTTATAAAGAGTTCATTATTACTATCCATTATGCTTTTAGTATTAACAATTCCTCAGCATAGGTTTCACAAAATTGCATGTAAATTGGTTGCTTGTCATCCATTTGTGCCAAAACTTTTGGCAAATGTGTCAAAAACTAATGTGCCAAAAATTTTAGCACATATATTTTTGGCACATTAAGTTTTAGCACATTTTTCATCTTTGGTATATAGTGATAGATTTTCAAATTACATATTGCATAGATTTTCATGTTACGTAATACATTTTCATGTTTGGTACATTAGATGTAATAGCACCTAACATATTGCATCAAAATTGCATATTGCATAAATATTGGTTGCTTGATATCTTATTCAATATTTTTGCACCAGGTACAAATTAATGTAATTTAAAGGTTAAGTCATGGATGGTAAGAAATGCTTCTTTGGAGGTGACAATTTCACCTCCTTCAAAAATGGTTTGTCTGGGGGAGATTGCACATTTTGTGAAGAAATTCGAAGCTTAACAAGCAGTGAGCTACTTCACCATTCACTGAAGTGCCACTATGCGAAAAGAGTGACATGCACTCTGAACAATAAATCTGGTTTGTGCACAATATATGTCATAACATCATAGTTCATAATTAATATATACAACAGGATTGGAAATGCTTTTACACAACGGCAATTTAAGAGATTTTGGTTTTCTGAAAGCATCATTCAATTTGTATATCAAGCATTAGGTGAACATGACAGAATTATTAAAGATGAGGCTGTAAATTGGAAGACATGTTTGTAAAAACATTGCCTTTTAATATAGATTTTACCAGTAGGCTAAACTGTTTAAATGGCAAATCATTACGTTGTTGTTGAAGATTTGGCATCACAATCACTTATTTAAGATGACAAAAGTCTTATGCAAATGGCTAAATAATTTATTTCAAACTGATTTGTATAAAACGATGATTATTATTCACAGGTTACGTTGTACCATGCAAAAAAACATGCACCAATCATTCAAAAGCAGAGAGAAACTCAGGACATTATCATTGTCCAAGTTGCCAAAAACTTTTGATTAATAAATTCACGTTCAAACGACACATAGTTGGTAAGTATTTTTTGTGTATTTTGGTACACAGTACATTGGGATATCAAACATCTTTAGCAAAAAGGAGTGACAACATCGTTCATTTCTTAGAAGGACAATTAGAAATCTAAGTTGTGTTATTGTCAGCTTACATTATTTGATATCCATTTTTTTAAATGTTAACAAGTAACATGATATCAGCTCAATTTGAAAACGTTCTTGCTTTAAATGTTAGCTTGCACTATTTGATATGCAGTTTTTTGTTTTAAGATGTCAAAAAGGTCCATGATATCAGTTCAATTTGAAAGCATTCCTGCATTAAATGAAATGATCTTGCCCACCATTCTAATTGCATGTTATTTTTTGGTGTATTTAACAAATTGATTCCTTACACTTTATTGTCCACCTAGTATGACATAACCCCTTATATGTTGACAGGCTGCATGAATATTTCCATGGTTTCCACTGGAACTGCTGAGTTGCAAGGTTCTTTTTTTACATTTTATCAAAAGTGTTTAGTTTGTTGTAGTAAAATAATGTGTTACTGGTCGCAGATAATTGGTCGTCTTTGTGCAGCAGATTGTAAATTGGTATGACTTATTCTCTTGTGGTCACAAGGGCATCAATTAACTCAGAATGTTTACCGTCAGCCAGCAAGTTGGCAAAAAACTTATATCTGCTTACAACGTGATCAAATAGAATAGCAGTTTATCTTTCACTGAAATGACCAATTTTGCCAAGGCTATTTTCCAATTACAAAAGCATTTCAATTCATGACTACACCTATCCAGATACCGGTTAAATGTTAATGTGTGTGTAATGCGTATTTGGAAAATCTTTTTGTTGTTAACACTTTGACGCTCGCATCAGCTTTTCAGTTTGGTACAAATAGCAAAGACGTTTATTGCCATTCGAATTAAACCTCGCACAATAAACACTGGACATGTTTAATTTCTACATGATGGGATTTCACGTCGTGAGCAATTCAATCCACTTCAGGTTCCAAATGCAGCATGACGTCTATAGACGCCATTACTTTTTTTACTGCCAATAGAGTTGTTTAATATATATATATAAAGTTACACAAAATATTATCTTTGTTTACTATAAGTTAAGAATCATGAGGGTGTGCATTTGTGCAAAGCCAGCATGACAGCTATAGCCGTCGTCGAGCGTCAAAGTGTTAATGTTAATCTGTTTCTGTAATCCCTTTTTCCAAAACGTCATGATTTGACACTCAACACAACCGATAGCAAAAAAAAAGTCCTGGAATAAAGCTGGATTTTCAATGTCATTGATTTCATCCAGAAGTATGTAATCTCAAGTAGGTAGACCACTTCAAAATTTAATTACACACCATGTGTTTCAGATCATAGGTGTAAGGAATGTGGAAAAGGGTTTAGATGTGAAGAAAAGTTGGAAAAACATTGCCTTCAACAACACAAGGAGTGGTTGTATTTGCCCTGAGTTTGCATTGACATTGCAAATGGTATATTCATGGTTCCATTGACCAAATCTGGTGTACTTGCACCAATTTATGTGCATTGCAATAGACAAAAACAAATTCACCTATGCAGTGTCACTGTCTGCAGTTTCGCTATGTGCATCGCTAGCGTCTTGCATTACTATACATGTAAGACCTTGTGTCCACTAGGCTGTGACAGCACTATTGTTCTTGCAGTTGCTGGACTTAGTGCTCCTGCGACAACCGCCACTCATTCACGAGTGATACGGCTTCGCAGAATACTGACAGACCTTCCACCAAGTGAATCTAGTATAGATCCCGCACGTGTGGTGGTCTAAGCTATGCTTTATTAAAAGCCTCTAGCTTCTTGTCGGTCACCAACTGCACTGAAGAGACGTGATAGGTCTAAATATTGTCACTGTCTGCAGTTTCGCTAAGTGCATCGCTAGCGTCTTGCATTACTATACTGTGAATACCAGTTTTTAAAGGTTTTGGTATGACTCGACTTAGGGAAATGAAGCCCAGGTCTACCGACTGCAAAGCGGACGCTCTAACCACTACGCCATTGCCCCGGTGTGGAATGTTCCTCATGATATGTAAGTGTGTTTGTGCTGCGAAGATGTTAACCTTTTCTTTATTAGGCTAGTAGATATGAGGATGGTTCTCCCTATATCTACGACCCATTCGGTGAGGAGCTCCGTTATTTGGATGGCATCAAGAAGAATTGGCGGTAGGCGTTTTAGGATAAATTAGAAAGTAATTAACTTTTGAGTTTTTTATTAGTCCATCGTTGTACTTTTAAAACTTAAAGGCGTAACTATCTTTACCAATAAATTAAAACAATATACAATTCTGAGGGTGTTTTGTGAAATGTTTTCGTTGGACGAGGAATGGAGAGGCCATAGACTTCATTTTAGAAAGCATGAAGTGCAGCAAGACTCTTCAAATTGTGGTCCATTGGTATTAAAGGTTTGTGCTTCTTTTTTGTTTCGATCCTTTAGAAGGCATTTGTAATTTCTACTTTACAATTTTGTAAGTATCTGTCAACTGTAGACATCTTTTAATTTGTCTATTTTCTTGTGGTTTCCAAAAATTATGGCCTAAAACTTTTTTATGTCTTTACGTTACCTTCTGTAAACATTTTGAACTATGGTATTTTCGTACAGGAAGCTGAAAGGTACATAAAAGATGATTGTAAAATGGAAGTTGCAACAGATGCGGGATCATGACGTCAGTATCGCGTCAGCATGGGAAACTTGATTTTGCAATATCCGGGTGATATGTTACTGCTATACTTCATTGTAATTGCTGTTGTTCTGTTAAATTAGTGACGTTTTTCGATTAGTTGTTGGTGCCTGGTACACTATAGTCCACAAAATATTTGCTAATTGTAACTGAGACACCGTTTTGGTACAAATTTTGCGAATTTCGTCGATGCTCTAATGAGGTTTTCTTTTTGTAAAAACCAGCAATAACTTGCGATCATGTGTTCTTTAGTAGTCTAGTGTTCAAATTTCAATAATGCTACCACATATAGTAAATGAACTCAATGAAAACGAAGTGTTGTTTGTGTAAGTTGAAGATGTACAGCTGCAACCATAATGTAGAGGCGTTTTTGAAAATTTACTTTTGTGCCGCGCAGTTTGAACTTATGTAGATATATCAACTTTAAAAGCATCAACAATTGCATGGTATTGCTTGGTTTGCCATCAAAGAAATCCGCACAGCAAGTTTGCGAAGAAAACCGATTGGGTAATGTATAGCCTAACATTCTTTGCATGAGTAGTTTTTTGTTATTTTGCTGCTAGGCCTGTGTTCCTATTCGCAATATCTTTATCAAAGACCACATAACAATGTTCTATATCAGAAGTTGCTGTAATACAGTTTAGTTTACAGTATGACAAAACAAAATATATCGAATTATGAGCATCACAATACAGCAAATAAATATTTACATTAGCGGCAATTTAATATTCTAATTTGAAAATGCAACATTTTTGTAGGTGGGTTGTGATCGGTGCCTTCGATGGAGCCATGCAAGTTGCCTAAAACAAAGATCGACGTTGGATTCTACCGCCAGTTATTTTTGCAGTAGCTGTAGGCAAAAGAATTGTTAATTTTCAGCAGATGTTACTTTTAAATCAGGTGTAAAACTAAGGTACTTTTGGCCCTTTCGTAAGCTAAATTTAAAGTTTTTTTATTTTCTGATATGGACTTGATTTTCCGCGGTAGTTTTCACCTGGGCCATTCAAAATTATATTGGGTACAGTGCCACGCTAGCATGTGAGAATTGTCGCCTCCGGCCTGTTTTTATTGCTGCATTTGTTTTCTACAATAAAAATCAATTGGTTATGGTGTGAGTTGTGACAACTGCAAACAGTTAGTGAAACGTAGCCAGGCAACGAATTACACACTGCACCAAACAGCCGCCGCCTCGACGTGGTGATGCGGTTCCTGTCCCCGTTTGGGTTTGATAGAAATGGCTGGCTGTCTCTAACACCTGCTTCCCCTTCCCTCTCTGAATCCCTCGAGGTACTTTAATGGAATAGTGGAGGTCTCCCAGCCGGGAGCACTGAACTTAACACTTTCTTTTGTATCATCCCGTTGACCTTATTTGTATTCAAGATGCTAACCTTAATTCATCTTCCTCTTTCCGGATCTCTAGATTCTCTACTCTGCGGTCTAATCGCACCCACTCCGGTTCTGGCATTCTCTCTCTTTATGCTACGCACGCTAGGCGGTGGCAGGCAGGGCTTATCCTTCTCTGAACTTTCTACCTTCTCTCTTTGCTGTTCTCCAATGGATAACAAAACCGACTCCTTTTCTCCCTCCTACAGAAATGTAGGAAACTTTAATTGCCATAACTTCTTCTGGGGCTCGAAAGGTTTTTCCGACTTCTGTGGGGATGAAGTATTCAATTGGGCCATCTCTTCTGACCTTCTTCCTATCAATGTGCCAAAATGAAAATGTGCCAAAATGAAATGTGTCAAAATAAAAATGTGCCAAAATGAAATGTGTCAAAAATTTTGGCACATTTATTTTGGCACAATGTGCCAAAAAAATTTGCTACTCCTGTTGCATCTGTGGACTTATAGAACAGGGTTGCCAGGTGGCATCTTAGGATACCAAATAGACCCCAATTTGGTATCAAAGCTGCTTGTTTGGTATCCACTTTTTTTATTTGGTATCCAGCAAAAATTTGGTATCCTCTGCGAATAGATTTGGTATCCAACTACAAATTTGGTATCCTCGGTAAATAGCAACTTTTTATCGAAAAAATTGATGTTTTGAAATTTTTAATGTTTTAAAATTGTTGTTAAACAAGGATCCTCATGGGTGTCCGTTTTTGTGTTTATTATGATTGGGCACTAACTACTTTGCTTTTCTAATTACATGATAACTGTACCTACCGTGCATACCACGTGACCAGTCCAGATCTCTACGATTTATGGTAGGAAATGCAGGAATATCAGCATAGGCCTAATCATGAGCGCTAGTGGCTTGTTGCCAGCAGCACAGAGCTACAGAAGCGGTAGTATACTAATGCAGGCTAATGTCTAATCTGTATTGCAGATGTGTACCTGTATCTGTCTATTGAAATATATAATTTGTGTAACCTAGGTCGGTAGGCGTATGCTGGTAGTTGTACTAGTGTACATTTATTCCGTAACCTCATAAGATATAGGTCATGCCCAAGTGGAAAGAGTCATTCACAGCAGGGAGGAAGTACCACCCTGAATGGGAAAAGATGTATCCATGGATTGAAAAATGCAAATCGGACAATGATAAGACTTTTTTCAATATCTGTAAAAAGGAACTACAGCCAAGAAAAGCCACCATTAAAAAGCATAGTACTAGTAAGGACCATCTATATAAATCAAAGCCTTTCAGATCAAACAATAAAATTGTTTTTGTTCCACAGAATGCAGAATTGTTAAATTAAACTAAAGGCAGTGGCTATTTTGCCGTCGACGGCAATTTACCCTCAGAGACTATTTTGCCGTGAGTTGTTTGTGATTGGTCAATCTTAATGATGTACTAAACATGTGACTTTTGGTCGTCTCTGATTGGTCAATTTTAAAAACCAAAAAAAAAATTTTGCACCCCCAGGTCTCTATCCCCCACCCTGCACACTCCCTTACTGTGTACACTGACCCGTACATTTACATACCGGGCCTACCCCTTCAGTGTACACTGCCTTTCTTTTCAAGCCCTGGCCAGCATGAGATTCGAACCCGATACCTTGGTATCTCAAGACCAGCGCTCTATCCACTACACCACAGAGTCACTGGTGTGATAATAGCAAATTTGGCTATATAAACACACGTGAATGATCACGGCAAAATAGATTCCAAGGGCAAATTGCCGTCGACGGCGAAATAGCCACTGCCTAAACTAAACAGGCTGTGCAGTTGGCTGTGGCAACATGTTGTCATAATTCAATAGCATCCATACACCACTTCGGAGAAATAACAAAAAACTTGAAAAGGGAAGCAGTTCGGAAAATACCAGGTTGCATCGCACAAAGTGCTCACTGCTAATAAAATCTTTTGTTGCATCTTTTTTGAAAAATGGCACTGTAAGCCGGATTAAAGGAAAGAAGTTTTGCATTTAGCAAATGAATCAACTGATATCAGCTGTGAAAAGCACATTTGTATTTGTGTTAGATTTTTTGATGATACAACTGATCAAATAGGATCTTGCTTCTTGGGATTGATTCCCGTTATGGATGCCACTGGTGAATCATTGTTTTAACACTAGCTGGTGATTTTGGTATGGTTTTAAGTGATTGCATTGGCTTTTCCAGTGCCAGTAATATGATTGGTGAACACAATTCAGTTTGGTGTTGTATTCGTAATCTTTCACCTAAATGTGTCAAACTAAAATGCATTTGTCACAGGCTTGCATTGTGTGTTCAAAAGGGTATTAAAAAACTTTCATCAAATTTTGGGTTTTTGTTGACTGAAATTCCTTCTTGATTTAAAAAAAGCACAGTGCGAGAGATGCAATTCAAAAGTTTGTTTCAACTTACAAATGATGAGGATGAATCTGCAGGAAATGTTTTGTTTCCAAAGCTGTCCCAAACTAGAGAGTTGGTAAGTAGCAAATTAATGCTGAACTGGAAAGAGTTGAAGGCATATTTTGCTTGTGCCAGTCAAAGTGGAAGTCAAGATGTTCAATACAAAGCTTGTATAATATCTGACATGCTACATGATAACATTATATACTTATATTTTCAGTTTGCCATTCCTGTAGTCAGTGAGTTTAAAAGAATTAATGCGTCATTTCAAGCTACTAATGCTGATTCAAAAAACGAAGAACAGTATCACAAAATTTTGTTTTATCCTTGGGCTGAGGAAATAAGTATCTTTGCAGATTGCATTATTACCCAAGACATAGTACAATTTTGCGTTCAATATGAAAATTTAAAAAGACTGTTGGCAATTATGTATATAGAGAACTTGCATAACATGCATTGACATGTCTGACCACACCAGCAAGCAATGCCGTTGTGGAGAGAATGTTTTCTCGTGTTTCAAATAACAAAAAAAAACTAGAAATCGATTGAAAGTAGGCATGCTTGATGCAATCATTAGAATAAAAACTGTATTACTCATGGATGACAAATGTTGTACACACTTTAAGACAACACCACAAATGCTGCAAAAATTTAATGTTGGTATGTATAGCATTACTGAAACAGGCTCATCATTAGCGTAGATATGTTCAGCAATATTGCCTATTTACTTGCGTTTATTATATATAATGTACATGATACTTATTTTCCATCATCAAAATGACTCTAAGTAGGCTGTGATTTGTTTATACAGAGTCGCGCTTGATTTGTTTTATTTCAGGCAGTGTGACTTTGCTTTGTTTTTTCTCTCTTGTAAGTTACCGTATGATTTATTGATTTCTCGTTTTAAGCAATTGCTAGTGTGAGGTGTGTTGTTATCGTTGTTGTTTATGTTTTTATGACCAATAATAGGTGACCCCGTGCTTTCTTTTTCAGGTTTTTAAGGGTATAATAAATTACCGCTAATGCTCAATTTGTTTCGTGTCTCCAAAAGAAACCACAAAAAATTTGGTATCTCACTCTTTATTTTGGCATCCAACTGCTGAAAATTTGGTATCCAGCTACAAAAAAAACCTGGCAACCCTGTTATAGAAGCACATGAAAGCTGGATCAATTGTTGATGTGCTAAGGAGAGGGCAGTTGAGATGGCATGGACATGTGTTATGAAAAAGTGATGAAGACTGGATTAAAGAGGTTATGTTCTTCTACATAGTAAATGGCAAGAGAGAAATTGGAAGACTAAGGATGAACTGAAGAAGTGTCATGGGAAGGACATGCACATTGTTGGGCTGAAGAAAGAGAATGCAAAAGGTTGTGAAAATGGAGAAGAATGTCTTGAAATACAACTGGCCAACCCCTGTGACAGCAGGGAAAACTGCCATAAAATAAGAGGAAGCACTTCATATCATTTTTCATCTAGCAGCCCTAGTCAGGCGTTTGTTTTTGTCAGTAAGAAAATAAGCAGGTAGCATCAATAGTTACTTAACTACACTCATTTGGCCTCTGGAGAGATTGTATGAGCATGTTTTTTTTCTTTTAACTATTTCATGTGGCTCAAAGATAGTTAAGGTGTAAATGCAGGTGCCCACTGGCATTGTCAACTTGAACTGCTTGCAAGGTGATAACAGCACCTATTTGCAAAATCTCATTTTTACCATAACTTTAAAGCAAAGTAAATCATTTTTTTAAATCTGTATTTTTGATTATGAAGTTATACAGGGTGCCCCACATAAAACCACTGAATTTGGATTAATATTTTAGTTTAATTGTTATATCTGTCATAATGCTGTATTTATAATTTAACTTTTTGTTTTAGGTGTGCATGGTATTAGCTTTGAATTGTGTTAACTATTAAATTGTTATTTTCCCTTATGCCTCAATTGAATGATTTCCAGCGTGAGGTGATTGTCCTATTTAAAAAAAAACATGCAACATGAGATTTACATAAATGTTGATAAGTTTTACATGTTTTCTTTGGTGAAATGACAACTAGTAAGTATAGAGGTGTTGCCGCTGCATTAAAATATGTTACAGCACATGTTACATGTCAATAAACTGTTATGAAAGCAAAATTTAGTGGGTTTTGTGTGACACACCCTGTACTTCAAAAATAAGAGGTTATATCACACAAATATTTACTTTTAAATATTAAGTTTCTCTTCCTTTTAAGCAGAGCTTATGCTATAGTTTTATTAATCTTGTATTTATTATTTTTTTAATTATTCCTGTTTTAAAATGGTAAATTATCTTATGTATGTGTGTTGCCTTTCAATAAAAATTTGATTCTATTTCAATTTGAATTTACTTCTCAAATTGAAGCGACTTGCAGTATTGATCGAATAATTAAGTTTGGTTGCAATTTAATAGCTAGGAAAAGATTGGCTTCCACTAAGATACTTTAACTCGTGCACTTCTCGATCAAGAATAGAACAAATATATTTCACAAACCACTGTATAACTTTGAATTCCTTCGCTTTCCAAAACACAGAACTAAAGCACTTCAATAAATAAATATTAGAGACTAGTTAAAACTAAAACCACCAAAATAATCCCTTGATTCTTGTCACAACAATCACCACACAACAATGCCTTTTACAACGCTCTAATCTCTACTCTGATCTACTATTCTCTCCCTCTGAATGAATGAAAAAAAATCTCATCGCCTTATACAGGGTGTTTCAAAAGTCACACCCGATTTTTAATATGAAAAAACATGCTTAAAGAACGAATTTATATTTCTGATAAGTAGTATAACTACATAACAATTTCTATGTTGTTATTTCTTTGTTAGAAATGATTAGAGAAAGCATAGATATAGAAAATATCATAAAAAAATATCCATTGACTTTTTAACTGTATAAAATCAGGCGTGACTTTTGAAACACCCTGTATATACGGCTGGAAAATAATCTAGAAATAGCTAGAACATCATGTGACACAGGAAAAATACCGTTAATAAATTATGTAATTGGTAATAATAATAAAAAGAAAAATCTTCTAGAAGAAGCAAGAATACGCTGGAAAGTCACATAGACACCCATTGTGACATCAGAAAGACGTGTGAATTATAAATCTATTTATAAATTTGAAAGAAAAAAGATTTTTTTTTAAAACAGTTTAGCAAGTTTAGGGCTACAAACAATTTAGATTTACAATTAAAAATGATCACTGCAATATAAAACAACAGATTGCAATAACTATACATAGATAAAACAATTTTCTAGCGCAAATTTACGTATTCGTGACAATGTGGAAGGGTTAACTTATTCCTGAAATTTTAAGGGGTATATTTATAGCTCTACTCCACAATTTTTTTAAATGACCAAGCAGTAAACACATTAAGCTCATAAGGAAAAAAATTCTGTGATTTTTCTATAGTACTTAAGATTGTTATCGTTATTGTTATTATTAGCAATTCTTTCCTTTGATTTTGGTAACTTTATTATTATATTTTCAATTATTGTGCAGTTTCATCAATTATAGACATTTGCAATGAAATAGTTACTCCCTAGTCCTTGCCCTAACTTAAATATACCTTGTACATGTCAAAATTAAATTGGGTTTAGGCCTTGCTTTATGTCTGCAAGAAGGGAACTTAATGTTCTTGTTGAACTGCTACCTCAATCAAAAGTTTTCATGTTCGGTTACATCATAGCTATTGAAAACATTTATCAAAAAAAACTTCATTGACAAAATGTCTAAACACAATCTGGATTATATGTTCATGTCGTTTCTTCTGCGCAGTGTTGATTTATGACTATTTATATTGTTTCTGGATCAGTGACTTCTACTTTGTTGTTTTCTTTAGACTAAGTATGAATTATTTAATATATATTTTTAATAATTATCTAAATCAGTGAACTTGCCTGCCTGAACGAAAACACTAATTGGCTACAATGTTAGAAGAAGATATTTTGACTGTCAAACATGCGGATGGTACAACCAAAAGAGTTAGAGTTAAACTAACTGAGGACTATTTAATACTAACTGAAATTTCAAAGCATTCTTCTCCTCTACGTTCCACTGCAGTTGATACTGGTTCTTTTAAGTCAAGCTCCCCATTATCTCGTCAAGTAAGAGTATAATTTATTGTCATTTTTTTATTGTCAGTGTTTGTAAACTACTATTAAGTGAAGTCTATGTGCTGTTTCATTTCATGAAACATTTCTGTAATTTTCATTGTGCAAATTTTTTGTAAATTGATGATTTATTTGTTTACACACAAATTTTACTTTGAGGTATATCTTTCAAAATAGCTATGGGTGTACATACTCTTTAGACCCACAGTAATGTTTTCAGATACACTTGTTATGAAAAATACTTCATTTTGCATTGCAGTATAAACCCTTTTTGGTAAATTATGCAGAAAAACTAATTAGATTATGAAAGTTGTTTGCAAGATATTAAGTACATTCCAATTTATTGAAAACTTGAAAAATGAAGGTAGATATCCCCAAGGTTGTATTTTTCTGATGAAAATCATTGTGTTTTGTTTCTCTTAACCAATGGCAGCTAAAGTTGTGCAAAGTCAATATTCTTTTGTATATGTTGAGTGTAACTGCACACTGTTGACATCCTGCTTTGACGTGACCTTATTTATGCATATGAGCTCATGCTTGGTTTGGATGTCTTTTGTCAGACTGGGCCACCACAACAGTAGGCTGCTCGGCCCCACCACCTGTCTGTCTTATGAAAATGGAGGCATCCTATGAAGAGCCTTGCCCAAGGACACAACAAGCGAACTTGCTGGCTTGTTCTCCATGCTATCTCTTTGTGCTGAGCGCCAAGCAGGAAAGCTGTGAATACCATTTTTGGAAGTCTTTTGGTATGACAGTACTTGGGAAAGAACCCCAGGTCTATCAACTGTAAAGTGGACACTCTAACCACTACGCCATTGAGAATTGATCTGTCCAAATGCTATGCACTGGTAACAATTATGATTATAAGTCGCTGGACTCTTGTATGTATTTGAGGTTTGGACTTAAAATTATTGATTTTTAATTAAACCAGTTTAGGTACTAAGTTCTCATTTAATCAGATAAATCATGCCCTAAAGGCACCAATGGTGCATTCACAACGACGCCAACTGCAGTTTTAATACAGTATTTTTAGTATCATTAATTATTGTTAGATGTAAATTTTCTCCACAGATCTCTACATTTTGCTTAATTGTGTTTATTGTTGGTATTGTGCATCGAACTGCACGCTGCCCACATTTTGAATGACCCTCATCACTACTTCAGGAGGCTTATAATTTTTGTCCTTTTTTAGACCACTGCTTCTTTGACTTCCAGTGAGTCTGCCGGACAAATTTTGCCTAGAACTTCTGGGAGTGTTGTATCAACCAAGAACGAAATTTCAAGCATAAAATTGTGTGATAGTAATAAGGTGTGTTCATGAAAATTACTTGTACATGCTACTGATTTTGATGTTTGCAAAGTGGTTGAGTGTGTTGGAGTGCTGTTCATTATGGCAATGATTGTGCGAGCGTACATTTTATCCAATTTTGTTGACAACTTAGCGGAGAATCAGACGGATTTCCAGTTTATCCTGTACTATCCACATTGTTTCTATGTTACTTGTTGTGCCTTTAAAGAAGATTCTTCAAACCATTGATATGTTTATGCTAGAAATTCAGTGTAAAATCTCGCATGTAACTTCGAAGCAGGTCTCAAGACTATGTAGTTGTGTTGTGAATAACTACGTAGAATTTCTCGTTCACACGAGGGTCAGTGGATAAGTAAGTTAACTAGACTTTTTTAATAACTCAAGTTTATGTTGACTGGCATTCAAAAAATACTTTTTATTTTTCAACATAGTCGACCTCCTTTGCAGCACGCTTAATCCATCTTGTTATTGGATGGTCTTTTCCTTTACTGTAGAATTCCATGGGGGTAAGACCAGAGCCAGTTGTTCACTGCAGCCTTCACTTCTTCATCAATCTGAAAGTGGATTCCCTTCATACTCTCTTTAAGTGGACTAAAAAAATGAAAGTCAGATGGGGCAAGGTATGGGCTGCAGGAAGGGTGTGTTAAAAGTTTCCTGCCCTAATCTCCAATTTTTTTCTTTCTGTATCTGTGTAGTGATGCTCTGGAAGCGATCAGGCATTGAATTTTGTGATCACTCGTTAACATTTTTGAAACCCAATGGTAACTAACTTTTGAAAATGGAACATCTCTGGCACGATTGCATAAACTATACTGTGGGACATGTCCAAGTTGGGGACAATTTCATCCAAAGTGATCCTTCTATCAGCTCTAATCACGGCTTCAACTGAATGTACTGCTTGCAGGGTAAAGACATTCTCTGGTCTCCCATTTCTCAAATCATCAGTTATCTTTTTTGCGTCCATCATTGAATACTTGAACCCATCTATAGAAGTTTGCCGTAAACATAAAGGAAGAACCATATTGTCTTTCTGTAGAAAATCTCCCATGGTCATACATCCTCAACCAATAGACTTCTAGTAACTCTACTTTGCTCCTCGGCAGTTTTTTTAACCAAGGGGTCACTTCAAATTACCGTCACACCTACTGTAATCTGAAAATAAACAAGATTTTTTGTGAATGTAATGACAACTCCATAATCATCATAAAATTCCAGTTCCGAAGCTAAGAACACCAAAGCAATTGAGAAAGTCTCATTACTTTTTGACTGACCTTCGAAGAAAGACTGCACTTTAAACTACTATTTATTTCCCAACATCTCTTAGCCTTAGATTGATGTTATATAGCTTTATTTAAAGACCTCTGTTTGTGACTTTCTTTATTTTTCAAATAATCGATTTGCTTGGGTTCACGCTATTACTATATTAATACAATCTCATTGCCTCTGGTCCAGTATTTTGCAGTTATCACTGTAGCCTGATTTGCATACCTATGTGATGTGCAATGATACCAACCTCAAGAATTAATTAGTAAACGAAAACCAGTAAATAGCTTTCATGACAAAAATGTCCATTCTGATCGTCGGATGCGCTCTTTTAACTCCCGTCAACGTAAATACAGTTTCCCTATGGAGTGCTACTAGCAGATGCATTTTGTTTGAAGTTTTCCAACGCACCTGAGATTACTGTAAAATTCGCTTGTTGGTAAAAGTGATAATATTTTTAGCAAAATATGTGCTACGTTTTGATATTAGATATCTGTCCATATACTCTTCATTGTCCATCACGTAGCAAGAATTTTAGCATGTGTCAAGTCGTTGAGAAAACGCTGCCTCCATTGTCAATTGCGTCACTAACAACCTTTTTACTAAGTTTATGTAAGTCTGTAGTAGCATAAACTTTTACACTATATCATTAGTATTACAATAGTAATGTTTTTCAGCCTGCTTCCTTAGCTGACGAACGAGTTATTTCAATCATGCGTCAACCTGGTGGTGGACTTGGAATCAGTGTTAAAGGAGGTGCAGAGCATGGAATTCCTGTTTTAATATCAAGAGTCTTCAACAAGGAATCAGGTAGTATCAACTTTCTTTAACATGAGAGCTGCTTTTTTTGAATTTGCATGCTATCTTTAAGCCTGATTCCGAAGAAGATATCCTAACTTGTTTTTTTTCCATATAAGAGCGATTTTTTCATGGTTGTCACAGAGCGATTAATTTAGTTGTTTTGCTCAAAAGCGTTTCATATCCGGCTTTACCTATTCCAAGAAACATTACAAAACTTCTTTTAATGTAATCTTATTCGTGTTTTTAACTCAACAAGTTTCAAATTTGTTTTTCAACGTTTTGTGCTTTATATTAAGCATTTATGCCATGGGTGAGCGAACTGAGCATTGCGCGAGCTTTAACGCAGCCGGACCAAATACATCCAACGAGATACAATTACAGACCGTTTGTGCGAATATTATCGTATGATTTTACCAAAAATTAACATTTTGGATAAAATTAAGGCAAATGCACTCTTTTTTACAGTTTAAAACAGGGTTTTTAAATGTATGCCAGTTTGGAAAAATTTGTAATGAAATTTTGCATATTGTAAAATTTATGTTATTGCACACCCTTGATCTATGCCAATAATACCACTTTTATTATTGCAATATGTATTAAAATATCGATTTTTTAATCGAACACTATGCCCAAGCGTTTCAGATCTTATCTAATATTAGCGAGTTATCTGATGTTTGTTTAAAACAAACAGCCAACTGGAGGCTAGCTTCGGAAAAAGTTATTAACTATGTTACCGATATCTCACAATGATAGCTTATTTGTGGCTTAATTGACAACTTGACTACTTGCAAAGTGTTGGTAAATATTTACTAATTACATTGTTACAAACTGTGCTATGTATGGTTGATATTGATGGCGTACAAGAAATGACTGAGTTTTGCATTGCTGTGCACATGCCAAAAGCAAAGCAAACAATATCATTTTGTAGTACATCGTTTACCGTATTATTTAAAGGCATTCGTTATTGATGCAAAAAATATCTGATACCTACCACCTGCTTTTGTACCATCATTACTTTTGCCAAGCATATTTCTCATGTCACTGCTAGCGAATGCTAACAACGTTTTATGAGGTTTTGGACTCCCAAAGTATGTGCTATGAAGCCCATAACTGCTTTTTTGCACTGCAACAGCCTTAGTTTAGATTACTATATTTTATGCTGTAAATTAAATGATCTGAGCTTATTTAACCCATCGAACTTAGAGGACTGACGGACAATTTGTAAGACTGCGTAGTGACCTTACGGTCTTCCGAGTCAGTTATCATCAATGCAAGTCGTTGCACTCTGCGCTAGTAAGAGTTGCAACTAGAAAAGTAAGTTTATTGCAAGCCCCTGCTCTCTCTGGCCATTTCGCATTCAACGTGACGTTTTAAGCTTTCAACTTACCGTCGTGTGATGACAGGTGTAACGTTTAGCCCCTCGCCCCGCTCTGCTCATGCAGAGACATATTAGTGCAATTTTATACTTAGGTTGATTTTTAATTTTTGAATACCGATGGTGAAGCTCGCTATAAAACAAAAGTTCACAAATCCAATCGAATAATTTACACATACTTGTAGTAGTGTATTGCCTGTATTTGTGGGTTTGCTGAAGTATTGTGAAATCATTATGCCGGTTTGCGTACAATTAGAATTCTTGTAGCAAGCTGGTAGTCTATGAATAATTATGATCATACCGAAGCAACATCATGACTGACACAGCTTACAATACATAATTTTTGTGTTTTTTTATTCCAGCTGACCAGGTTAATCTTCTTAAACCTGGCGATGCTATCATGGCGATAAATGGGAAGCGTGTAGAACACATGATTCACGATGATGTAGTCGCTGAGCTGCGATCGTGTGGACCTCAGGTTTCACTCACAGTACGAACTTTTGATGGTGCTAGTCGCGTTCTACATTCCCAAAGTGGAAGCACATCAACGGGAGAGTGAGTGTCAGGGAAAGTATAAACATTGAACAGCATGTGTATTAAGTTGACCCCAAAATTTTTTTTTGAAATTTAAAATCGCACACACTGTGAGTTGAGGAGGTTTGATGAAAAAATGACGCAGAATAAATATTAGATGACTTCAGCATAAGTAAGTGGTCTCTCACGGCTCCACAAGTTACTCGGAAATGACTGAATTTGTTTGTATATCCAGTGGCTGCAGCTTTATTTTATGGGAATAAATTTTTTACTTGTACACCAGTTTTGATGCTGATCATGGATGTTTTGGAGTGATTCCATAAGCATTAGAAATATTTAAAACCAATAATCTACAATAATTCAAGCAAGCATCAAATCCAAGACAAAAACTTTTATGAATGCGGAATGTAGCGTAAAGTGCATTGTTAACTAGCAAATGCTTGGAATATCAAAAATCAATTACAATAAGAACAAAAACAGTCCCAGGCTGCATTAATTGATCTCTGCTGGCACTGGTTGGCAGAAGTTTTCGGTGGTGCTCAATAGCTTGGTGAGGGAGCTGACTTTGGTGGTCGTATTTGGTAAGGACTTCATTGAAGTCTGTAGCCAGCTTGACCGCATGCTCTGCGCAGTCCTTGCTACCTTCATCGCATGAACTGTTTTTTGTGCTGCAATGTACTATCACTCCAGGCCGATTTTTAGAGTGGAATTGTGAGAAAGTCCTGTCATATAAATGAAGGACTTCAAATAGGTTGAGTGATAGTCGCGAAACAAAATTTGCAACGACAAGATTACAAAATTTTGGAATCTTATGAGAAGGAATGCAACATCTTCTAGCACTGAATCTCCCAGCAGTGCATTGACGATGGCTTGTTTTTCTTCATCGGTGCTGCCATCACTAAACAACTGCAATTCTGCAAGGTCTTCACTGAGGTACCACAAGCGCAACCACTTTTTTCGTTCTGCATCCCTAGCAATGTCGCTGTCGACTTGTTAGTAACTCTATCAGATGTAGCACAAGTAAATTATTCGCCAAAGCCCCTGCTATCAAAAGGGGCTGAAAACCAGAAGCTTGCACAGACTTTGCACACAAACACACAAACTTGTCGTAGGAAGTCTACGTCATGGTTGCTTATGTGGAATCGATGGCAAAATTCAAAGATTTTAAGGCAATAAAGTCCTCGCACCATCCATCTTACACGCTAATAAGCACTGGGAGCACGAATCCTGTAGCACTACCCACTCTCCCAGGAGATGAAGAGTGTTTGTTGCAGATTTCCTGTAGTCCTCACTAGATTGGGCATCCTCGAGGTTTTGTTGAACATTGGTTACAACAACACTGTGGTGAAATTCAATCCTTATTTTCTCAGCTGCACTTTAACAACCTGCTTCAGCTTTTCTACTCACAAGAGGAACAAACTTCGTCATGTTGATAGAAGCCCACTGTGACCTGAATCTACGAAACAGATCGATCTCAAATCCCTTCAATATGAAGAGGGTGTTAAACACTCCAGCTGCTCATATTTCCTACGTGTGGTGGCGGCATGCAAGAAACAGTAGTTGTCTCTCGCATGAGCGTTGCACTACAGTGACAGCCCTCGTATTAATTTCAGTGTAACTAGCTGTTGTATCAAAACAAAGGCTGCCACATGCTCTTTGACACCTGTCTACTCCCTCATAAACTTCACCACCTCGTGACCCATCAGAGATCCACTCCCAACCGGTAGCTTGAAGATGCCCATTAATTTTTATCTTTTGAAACCAATTACAACAATCGCAAAAGAATCATGGTTGGTGCTAATCAGATGTGCCAACGTTTTCCACCAAAATGTGCAACAGATGGAACTGTTGGTTGAAAGCTCTGTCATCCTTCAGCTACTGATACTTTATGTGCATTATTTTGAGCTTGCATGAGAGAAGTACATGATAGTGATAACTCGTCGACATTAACTCCCTCTACAGTGAGAGCAGAGATGACAATCATCATTCCCTACGAGTTTGATGTTAGCATTCTATCCAGCGCTGCAATAAAGCGTGGGTCCTCTATTATACAACGCTTTCGCGTAAGGAGTGGTTGATTGACTGTACAACGTGATTTTATGTTGTGGTTGTTGGCGGATTATTCTTCACCTGATGATAAACACTCTCATGAAGATATTCCTGCAGTAGCATGTCCCAGAGCTACTTTATCTTTCTGCGGTCAGAAAATCCATACGAATCGACTAATCATAATATTGGTGTGATGGAGGGGTATCCCAATTTTTCCATGTCATGTGTACTTTGAACACGTATGATAGTCAGGTCACAAAAATCCCATTATGCATAGCTAATTGTACCTGCTAGGAAAGCTTACCTTGGATGCGGAAGTCATTGCTATGCCAAATGCATAGAGAATTTGAAATCTTCCAAACCAATGGACAGTAAGTGGAATGGTTTTCTGGAAACGAAGAAGTTTTTATGTAGTAAACTTAAATATTTTGTTGTTTTTTAACCTCTATCCCAGAGGATGTCAGTTTATGCATCGCACAAAGCTTGTAATCTGGTTTTAAGGTTCTTGTTTGTATATATCACTCAGGCTCCGCCCACAATAAAGCAAAATCATTCAATACTTAATGTTTCGCTGTACAAAGTTTTCCATCAGCTCGGACTCAGATATTTGTAATAATTTTAAATTAATTTGCAAATTGATTAGAAATTTCATAGCAAAAATTTTAATGTGTTTTTTCAAGTTTTTTCTGATTTTATGATTTCTATTTAATTTTCTTAGTTTTTAGGAAAAATCTACCGCTGTCTGATCTAAAATCACAAAAGAATAAGTAATTGAATACCATACGATGAACTCCCAAAAAGTAACAGGATAGCACTGAACAAAACTATAGGAACTTCTCATACACCCAGTCTTATGAAACACCCTACATTGCACAGTTGTGAGAGACCACTTCTCTTTCGATTAGCTTACTGTTTTACAATATCATCTTTTTTATCAAATCTCAAATGAGAGGATGCGCGATATAAAGTTTGTAAAATAATTTTTTTGTATGAAATTGGCCACCCTAATGTGTGCAGATATTCTTTTCCAGCAGAATTGTGCAAGATTTAAGAAATGGATGACTGCAGGTTTAAGAGAGTCGCATAAGATTTTTGAAAGCACAATAACTAAAATTGTCCTTGTTTTCCTGTGGTAATCTGACCAACGTTAGATCGATTTCTTCAAGTTTTCCTTATTTTTATGCACTTGGTTTATTTACAAAGTAAAGAAAGGGCTATGTTCCTCGAAACCGTCCTTTCATGCAATAAGCCGTACATTGCCATTGTCTTGCGGCAATCTACATGGAAATAAGTTGTTGGTTTTATCCGAATATGAGACTAAATACTTTATCTGAAGTAAACCGTCGTCCATTTCATGTACAGTACTTACTGTGGTCTTATTAGGATAAGGTGGATATACACAGTATACGTTTTTGTCCAGTGTGGAACGTTTTTTGCTCTCACTCTTCGTTGAATGAAAATTTTCTTCCAGTCAAATATTAGGCGTTACACAGCACACGTTGCTGTGTGAACCTTATGTTTTGTCAGCAAAAATCTTTTTGCACGTTTTTGTCCCCCAAAAACGCGTGCTCGTATGAAACGTATTTTGAGGACAAAATCAGATGTTGCAACAACTACATCTAATACTATAAAAACATGAATTTTTTTCCTTTTTTTGGTTTGCTTTTGTGACTGATGAAAAACTACTGGGCATATCAACACCAAATTGGGCACGATTGATCACCACACCACGATTATCCTGGTGGGTCGATGCGTCATGACGACGTCACAACTCACGTAGGAGACAAAGTTTTAAATATTCGTGCATATATATGTACGCTGTGACTTATCCGAAACTACTGGACGTACAAAGATCAAACTTGTACGATTGATCGCCACCCCAAGGTGAATATCGTAAGAGGGTTTGATGGCGTCATCATTCAAGATAATTTTTTCAGGGATCGTGTTTTTGGATAGATGAATGTAGTTTTGAGCTTAAGTAAAAGCCAACAAACGATTTTGTGATTGACCGCTTTTAAGCTAAACTCTTTTAAAATTATTGAGCATACAAACTAAAAACTTGGCATCATTTGTCACCATACCAATGTGAGGGTCATAAGGAGGTTGGTCACTTCATGATGATGTCACAATTGATAATTTAATGGATTGTTTAAAAATTGCATTTTTTGATGGAAAAACGATTTTTGGCTTAAATACGAGCCAGTACTCAACTTCTCAAATTCAATAAATTTCATATTTTTAGGAATGAGATCACACATGAAACCAAGTTTTACTACTATTTTAAGCTTTTATTTCACACGCAACACGTGGTATTTCTTTATGCATTCTATAAGAACGTCTTTTTTTTTCTTGAACGCATTATGCCTCGTTAAAAACATTTTTTTTTCTTGAATGCGGTCTGCCAACATTGATGTTGATGCGTTCATGTATAACTATTCGTGACAGATAAATCACATGTGCAAATCCTTCGTTGCTATTAAAATCTAGCAATCTAAAGAAAAGGACATGCGCTGGCCAACCCTAACAATAAATACATTTGTGCATAGTCCTAGCAAAAAATTGTTTTGAATAACGTAGCCTAGCCAGGAACTAGAGAAAATTTTTGAGGGATATTACAAATTTTTTTCCAGAGCAAAATCTCATTATGTGTGGGGAAATATTTTTGCTTCTGTTAATTGACCAAGAAAACGTTTTTTTTGCTCAAACGTATGCCAGCCCTATCATATTACAGCTTATTGATAGCAGATATTTTTTCTTCATTTTCTCAAAAAACGAGCTTTTCCAATTGATAGGCTGCTTGTACCGTCACATAAGACTAATCTTTATTTAAAAGTAGGAAGGTCAGGAGTGGGACAAAGTTAAATGTAATAAAACCCCAAGTTTAGCAAAATATCAAAACAACAATAGCATCAATTTGTCAAATTGGACTTAAAAGGAACGTTTTTGCTTAAAAATAGCTTCTTGGGCACATATTGGAATAGGGTGTATGGCTTTGGGCGAAGGCATTGCCTCTTTCTCGCTGTGGCCGAATTAAAGCATACAGCGCTGCCAAAGGACCTAATATCACAAATATGAAAACGAAAGGCGCTGCACTAAATCGCCATATAACCTACCACTAAATGGTTTATGGTGCTACTATAGCGTTAGGTCTATCACTGCTAGGTTAGGGCAGTCCTAACTCTAATCCAAACCTCACGCGGTTTGCTCCTCGGTAGGTGCGAGTCAAGCGGTAGACCTCATCTTGCATCTCGGTAGGTGACTTATGTCGGTAGACCTCACGCTATAGTAGCACCTAGTTTATTTCTGTAATTGTCAAACTATCATTATCTTAGTGTCACCGTCACTTTTTACTTTGTTCCCCCTTCCGCCCATGCACATTTAAAAAATACTAGTAATAGTTTGTGAAATCATAATCTGTTTATGAGTATTACCACTCTTGATCAATAGACTAAAGCTATTACCATTACGTGTGCACAAACCATAGCCTCCATTTGCAACGAATATTTTTGAACTAGGCACAGTTGATGGCAAGCCCTGCCAGGGTAAAATCGCACCATTTTGGAAGAAACAGTTTTACTATTTTGCTTGATATAGGCTCACGAAACTACCGGAAAAAAGCTAAAACATTTGGGGGAAAAGCTAAGTCCATTACTTACGAGCTGGCTGTTAAGCTATCTATATCTACACTACAAATTTTTTTAGATAACGTTATGCAAGATTAGTTAATGGTTTGAAGGTTCACACCGACATAAACCACTGTTTGTTTTGGGGGACGGGACAGGCCCTGCTGAGGAGTCCAAGAGGACGAAACGCGTCCAGGGATGGTCTCGTCGAATTGGGTTGGGTACATTGTTTGCAATACGTAAATTGTTTTCAATATAATGTTTGCGGTTTATGTCGGTGTGAACCTTCAAACTACAAATTTTTTTACTGATATGCTGGATGTTAAGGTATCTATACTATAAAGTAGGGGTCTCCAAACTACGGCCCGTCAAGGCTTTCAGTCCGGCCCGCGTAACCTTTTCCATAACTTTAAAGCAAATGTATGGTGCAGTGTTTCTCAGATTGAGCCACTGAAATTTATTCAAATTGATTGAGTGGCATTATGGGTGATAGCAAGAAAGGTTATGACCTTTTTTCTGAAGATCATCACTTTGTGGCATAACACAAGTTCTGACGTTACAAACCGTTACTTAGTAGCAACATTAACTTAGTCTTGGCCCCCGAAGCTTTCAAAATTCACCAATGTGGCCCTCTGTGGAAAAAGTTTGGAGACTCCTGCTGTAAAGCAATGTCATGAAATTGCAATTTTTAGAAAAAATTCAAGTAAAACAACCCTAACGACTTGTAGAACTGAATTTAGAGCCAATATTTTGTTTCAAAATAACTTGGCCTGATGGGCGCTTACTAGAATATGGTAAATGACTTTGGAAAAGGCGTAGTCGCTTTTGTCGCCATGCCGTAAACAAAGAACGTAATACTACCAACAAAATACAAAAAGGGCCCCACCAAATCATAAAATAGCCCTACCACTAAATAGTTAATTTTCGTAATTGTGAAAACGACCAGCATGTAGCCCACCACCATCATTCTTGAGAGTTTTTCAATTCTTTTCTCTACACCTTTCTGAAAGTATAAATGATAGTTTGTGACACCTTTTTTTAAGCATTACCAGTCTTCAATAGTAGACTAAGGTCATCACCATTACGTGTACAACAATTATGGACGTGCACAAAAAATACGAACTTTTCGATACTGTTTACACAAACACCCGAATGATGCAGCGAGCGTACCCGGCTGAACCGATATTTTTAACCCAGACGTTGCTGATGGAGGGCCTTGCGGGCGACGCCGGCCGTGGCGCGATTGATCATCTTCCCGATTTGTGTCGTCATGATTATGATAATTTTTTAATTTGCATTTTTCGGGGAAGGAAAACTGTTTTTTTCTCTGTATTTTCTTTTCTAAAAAGGTACTGACCGTAGAAACACGATTAAAAACTTTTTTAGGAGATATTGACTAGGTGCTCTCGCTTTCGATAAAAAAATTTAGCAACAATATAAGCTGAATTGACGACACAACAGAGGAATGTTTTTTAGAGGATTTTAAGCAGTCTAAACATGCTTCTCATTTTTCTTGAACGGTTCAATTTGCTACTAAGATGTCATAATGTGTCTGGTACGATTCAAGTAAAAAAGACGAAAAAAAGCATCTTGCAGCAAGCTACGTGTATAGTTTTTCTTTACTGTTATTTCAAAAGCAAACAACGTATGTGCTGCCTGTTAAAGAAAAATAATGCATTACAGAGTTAACATAGCGGTAGATCAAAAACTTAGTTTTTAATAATGCAATGGAAAGTTAAAATGCTATTGTACAGTTGTTTTGAAAGCGTGATTGATCTTAACCTCTGACACATATCAAATCAAAGGTACCAGTTGAACAAATTGATGTGCCAAAGTTAAACAAACTGGTTAAATCTTACAGGAATGGCAACACTTATCCGCATCTTTATCACAAAAACCTGGTCCACGGATTATAGGCCTCCCCTTAAACCATAATCTAACCTATTCTAGTATCTCAACTGTGAGTGCTTGATATAGGTTAGTTTGCACTTCCTTTAGCTGCGATTATATCGGGATGTAGCAAGACACGCGCAGCCGGAGATGTTTCGTCTTACAAACAGCCATACGTTACGAAGAGTCGTTAATGATGTGCCAAATACTTAACAGCTTATTTTTGAAATTGCATAAGAAACACTTTGCCGCTCTATCTCATCCCTCGCAGCTTCACATTTGTGCTTCTTGGCAAGTGATTAATATAAACGAATAAAAGTATGTGAAATTATTGCCTGTGCCAATTGTGACCAAGTCCACTTTCCACGTACATACTGTAAACAGGACACATGATACGCTGCTAGGGGTTTCAAAAACTGATACAAATATAGCGACTATGCACAATCGCCCCTAATGCTTTTCTACTTGATTCCCATTTGAAAACAGTATTTTTCATTTTGCAACAGGAATCGGCAATATCCAAAAAAATTTTGTTCTTCGTTGGTGTCGTCACAACATTATTGATGGAGGCGCTTCAATTGTAACAACTGTAAGAGCAATAATTCGCGTTAGTTTCTTTACCTGGCTGCGTTTATGTCAGGACCAAGAACATGCGCGCAACCAGAGGCTTGCTTTAGGTCGTACACATAGGCATACAATTTCGAAAAAAGTTGTAAGTTGTATGTCCCGCTTATTAAACTCATTTTAAGACCGGGCGATTTTGGGCTTATTTACCGAGGGACGAAGTTTCGCCACTCTCATGCACATAATTGCGTGTGGCCGACTGTACTATGGCTGTGCTAAAAGTTGCTAAAAAATAAAATCCACGACCCACCAGTTGTCTTACCAATTGATTTCGACGCAAATCTACGATCTGTGATAAAACAATTGTATTAAGAACTATTCAGCAGCGTAACAAAGTGTGAGACCGTCTAAAGCAAGACAAAGAAGTGTGAAATGCGACGCTTTTCTCTCAATTTTAACCCAATGTGTTAAAAAATTAGGTTTATGTAAAGGGATTTTGGGTTTATAAATCGGATTTTGTTATTACAACAATAAATGAAGCATTTCGTGACCGGAAAATTTTGGGCTTATTAAGCGGGTGAGCGTATTGACCGTTGGGTTAATAAGCGGGGACTACTGTGCATATCGATCACTTTAGCGCCACCCTCCTCCCCGACAACTTTTAAATTATGCTTCCATGCACCATGAACGAGTAATCTTTTTTTGCTTTGGCTGTTTGAATTGAGAAGAATTGCAAAGTCTAAGTCCGTCTATGCTTAAAGCAGTGCTAGCAGCATGTAGCTCAGTACTCCATAACGTAAGAGGATGAGGGAAGAGAGAGGTCAGCATTAAGGGAAATAAATTTTTTTAAAGTTAGAATTTTGCCAATTTTAGTCTCCAAACAAGCATAAATACCTGTTTTTGGAGGTCAACGTTTTGGAAGATAGAACTTTTCCCATATTCGTGTCAAATCATACGTGATCACTTTTTTTCATGCTGAAAGCGTCCCGTCGTATCGTTTAAGGGGCATTGCCTTTATTTTCCCCAATTGCACAAGACATAAATAGAACTTTGCTAGATTGATCACCTCCCCTGGGTGAGTGTCAAATGGGTTTGTGACATCACGTTGACTTCACAATAAAAATGTTTCTTTTTGATTCGGATTTCTTGACGAAGGAAAACGCTTTTGTGTCAAAAAGAGCCACCACCCCAATTCACCATATTTTACCGATTCCATTTTTTGTTTATGATGAAGTCATAATTGACGATTAATTTTGAAAGTCGTTTTCATCACTTCTTCAAAAAAATACTGATCGTTCAAACGCGGTGAAAACCTTTTTTGAGAGATGAAATAATAGGCTGTTTGTAAATGACTGCAGCATCCATCAAAAAACTAGGGAGTGTTTTAAGAAAAACATCTATCATTTTATTCCATTTATAATAATACAGGTAAATTATCTTTTCGCTCCATTTTGCGTTCAATTTTGTGAGGAGTAATTAATTGTAAATGTCCTAACTTTAAATGCGTTCTTAATTCAGTGGGACACCTACAATTCAGCATAAAAAAGTTATTAGGTTGTTGACTGTCTTTTTCCTGACTAACCTGGATTACTACTTGACTCAATATCAAGTGTTTGCCTGCGTCACTTTTATTTTGTGCTGTAGGTAGGGTAACCCGATGCACTTACCACTAGCAACTTCCTGCGAAGCATGCCGCGTAGGAAGCAACAGAAAGGTGAGGTCTGGGTACATCATTTTTGATGATTTCTTTGCTGTTGATATTTACGTAACACCCCGAATCGTAAAGCATGCATACCACCTAATTACTGATTTCTGTAATTGTAAAACAAAAGCCATTGCGGCGCCGATTTCCTGGCTTGCTTTTGTTCTACGCTTATTTTAAGGAACGAATAGAATTTGTGAAATGATAAAGAGTTTCTAAGACCTGTCTTAATTCAAAGTACTACTACTACGATCGGGATTAGGCGCATAGGGCGATGTCCCCATTAATACCGACTTATTGATTGTGATCTTGGAAATATAATTTGGTTGAACCTGCTGAATTAATGTTGTTCAACTTGACATAACAGACCGGGAGACGCCGCAGAGCCGGTTAGTACACTACAAAGCGTCCTATAAATATCTAAAAAGGGGATGAAAATTTTCGTTCGAAAATATCTGATAGCAAATCATGTCCAAAACTAGGCAAAAACATATTCTGTGCTCAGTTACCTTACGGAGGTCACAAATCAAGCTATGGTGTGGTTCCACATTTTTCTACTTTCTATTTCTTTAATTATTCAACATAGTTGATTTGCTCCCAAAACCCTCATTAGTCAGCAAATTTGTTGAACGTAGCTGATAGATCAATGTTTTCATGTCATCAAAGGGGGGTGCAGTAAAGAAATGTGTCCCCCTAAAACGAACAATTTAGCACAGGAAAAGAAATGCTGGGTTATGGAAAAACAGTAGTTCAGTTCGAATGAATCATGATTACGAACTGCTGGCTGTACAACCAAAACGGATTCCTATTAGAGTAGGTATGCTTAACAATTGCTTTTTACTACATTCTGGGCATACATCTCCTCTTCTCACGCCTCGTCAGTCATCGCCAAGGCCAAGGCTGACGCATGGCAGACGACTTGCTTTTCTCTTTCACCCGAATCTAACCTAAATCTGTTTACTCTCTTCGCTCTGTCGCTGGCTCTCCTTTCTGGTCTTTCTCCCTATCCCCTTTTACTCTCTGAGGCTTCTCTTCCACCCCTACGAGTCACCCTAACTCATTTCACTCTTACATTTTATGAGCGGGCTCTTCGTCTCCCAACCTCCTTTCTGATTTCAGGTTTGGCCAGCGATGGAGTGAAACCAAGACTTTCCAGATCGTCCTGGAGAGCTTTTGCGTTCACTCACCCGCTCATGCTTGCTTCTACATTTTCTAGGAAGGTTCCTCTTGCTTTTCCTCCCTCTCCTTGGAATCTGCCTTCCTTCACTGTAGAGTCTACCCTTTTCTCTTTATGCTCTCGCTCTGATCCCTCTCTCTCTCGTCAAGGTGCGGCTCTCACTCATCTTGACTCTCTCCCCGCTCATGATCTGGTACTGTGGACAGACGGCTCCGTTTCTTTTTCGTTTGGCAAGGGCGGCTCCGGCGTTCTTGCCCACTGCTCTCTCTGTGGCACTGAGGCCACTCTTTTCTTTTCAGCAGGCCTCGTAGTTTTCAACTGGAGCGCTCTAACCCTGTAAAGCATTGAACTTTTTCAAAACGCTTGTTTGCATTGTTTTATAGTCAGAGTACAAGAGAACGAATGTAATTCGCAAATTTTTACCTAAGCTTTTGCTTGTTGCAGAGCTAACTGACATGGTGGAGTTCCTTTTGTCTTCAATTCTTTTAGTCGACTCTGAAGATCCCGTGATTAAATGGAAATCCTGATTGACTTGTTATTATTTGGTGCTGCTTTGCTATTGTGTTGCATATTTTCAAGTGATACGGCGTAAACTGCTATCAATCGTGCGATTGTACTATTTCATTTTGTTTATTTTGCTTTCAATATTTGCGTGCTTCTTCATCAAAATATTAATCCGTCTAAAGAAAGCTTTGAGTTTCAGAATAGGTCCGTTGGCTTTGGGTAATAAAGTTTTTTCATTAGTGTAACAAATCCTCAAACAACGAAGATTTGCGCACAAGTGCTCAGGAGGAATTCCAGGGCCTTCGCTCCTTCTTCAAACAAACGACTGAATAAAACTTCTTTTTCGAACTTCTGCGAACAACTCAGTACAAGAAATTAAAATCCAAACACTCAGTTAAATAAATTCCAAAATCGATAAAAGAGAAAGAGCAGAAATCCATCGAGGGCTTCTTCAAATATAACCGAATGCAGAAAAACAAATTGAACTTCGTGCAGTCACAAGAATTAAGCAACTAACTTTTTAAATTTAGAACGTTACTTTTTTACTGTGTGGAACCAGAGGCCAGCAAATTAAAACGCAAATCTCGCCCGTTTTTAGCCAAAAGACGACTGAGAGTCGCATTTCAATCTCGAGCTGCCAAACAAAACATTTTTTCTTATTTGCAATACAAAAACAATGTTTCAATAAACTTTATTCAGTGAAATAATTTCCATTATTATTAATCATCTTTGTCCATCTAGCAGTAGCTCATACTGCTCAATGGGAAGCGGACCCGTTCTCGTCCTTACACGGCAATCAATAACACCGGTCAGTTGTCGGCAGAGTGAGGAGTGTCCAGAACTCCTGCGACCCTGATACTTTCAACAAAGCTACTCCTGGCTAAGATGGTACTTTTAAGTCGGGAGGGTGCCACACTTCGAGTGGTAAGAACTTTCCGGACAACCTAATACAAGGCGTGGGAGAACAAAGGGCACTAGTTCAGTTCAGCCACGGAAATCCAAATTTTTTTTTTCTTTTCGATGCCGATTCTGTAACAATTAGTCCTAGGCTTTTCGCCTTCCGTTAAACAGAAGTTAAAATAGTCTAATGGTACGCTTAAAAACAATGGTACTTTCCTGAAAAGAATAATGACTTTTATCGGTCAATTTGTTTAGGCTATTGCGTATAATATCAAACAATAAATCTATGAAAAGGGAATTTTCATTGAGATTTTAACTGTATCTCCCAAAAAATTGTTCATTTGTGAAAGTTAACCCAACTTCTTTTTGGGATTCAGTTATCAAAGTACCCTAATTTTAGGAGTATTTAGAAATTATATTTTAGATGAGCTTTTTGGAAATGGATTTTAGATGATGCCAAAGATCATGCTTTCAAAATCGAATAGTCAAAATATAACTGCAGAAAAAAATTTCAACAAATTGCAAATTACTAAGAGTCAGCATGAATGTAGCAAATTATTTTGTCCATTCCTAAAAAAAATGTGCAGCCAAACATTGCTTTTAATCAATCAAAATAAAGTAAAGATTACTGTCATAGTCCTACGCATAACTGGAAAGGATATTTTTTAAAAGATTCGTTATTTTGTAGCTAAAGTTAAAACAGAACCATCTTTGCCGCTCCCTTAATGTTTGGGAACAGCAATTTTTGATTTTTAGTAGTCTACCTTTCAAAATTTTAAAAAATGTGTACGGTTTATTTTTATTCTGGAAAACTACACATTTCGAGTCAAAGTGTTCTGAAAATGATCTCAGCTCTTAGGCCTACATTTTATGGTTTGCCAAAACTGTACAAAGAAGGATACCCATGTCGGTCTATCTTAGCATCACATGATTCTGAAGATATTCTAATTTTTTTAGTTTGTTCTGAAGCCTTCCACCAAAGTTTATGCTCGAAGTATCTTACGTTGCATGTCTCTGAAAAGGATATCTCTAAGATTTGCATTACTATACATGTAGTTTATAAAAATTACTTTTTTGCTAAAGATGAAACAAAAGCTGCTTCATGGTTGGGGTGATTGTTATTTCTGATCTCTAGTAGTCTACTTTTTAAACTACTTATTTCTTGTAAATAGCAAGGCAACCCACATCAAATCGTGCAGCAAGTAACTTGAACACCAACGTTTTCATTACACAACTTTTATTTGTTGTTGACCAAAAATATTTTTTGGTCACACATTGAGCTAATTCGGTGACGTTATTACAAAGCAAAGCAGGCTTGTAAGACGAGTCGGGTTCGAGTGTGAGTTTCTGAAAAAACGTTCGTACTCTAACTCACAATGGCACTTTGTCACATGTGCATCCTAATTTTACATTCGTTACCTCTGTGTTGGGAGCGAGTGGCTTAAGTTCGAGTCGAGTGATTGATGTCAAGTCATTTCGATCTTTTTTTAACACCACTCTAGTCTTTCCAACACTTCAGAGCTCTTGTTTAATTTTTTTTTGTTTTTGTATTGTTCATATTTATTCTCCATTCACGAGAAAGCAAATTGCATCGCTATATTTTGGACGGGAAGTCCGCACTCGCTTGGGAGTTGCCATTTCCGAGATGTCTGGGCCACCTGTCTTCCATTTAAAGACGGGGGCGTCCCGTTAAGTGCCTTTCCCAAAGACACAACACACGAACTTGCTGGCTTGCTCTCCACAATCTCCTATAAATGCCGAGCGCCAAGCTGGGAAGCTGTGGATATCATTTTTTAAAGTCTTTTGGTATGACTCGACAAGGGGAATGAATTCTTAGTCTACCGACTGCGAAGCAGACGCTCTAACCACTACACCATCGTGCCGGTTTTTCTGCGATTTTTCTAATAATTACTGCAGAGAGCAAGGACTTTGAAACGATGTATTTTTATCGCAAACACTCCACCTAGCAGATGCCTTCAAGCCTTTTTTAAAAACAACTACGCAGAATGTTTGAGGTTAAAACTAGCGATTTATTTGTCACAGCCAACGTCTTATCACATTTAGTCATCAATCAACGACAAAGATCATGGGTTTTTAACATAATTATTGGTTATTATGTTACTGTAAGCTATTACTTCGTATCTGCTTGTGAAACACTTCTACAAAACAAAAAACTAATCCTTTATTTGTATTTTACCAGTAGGCCTACTAAAAACAAAAAAGGGAAACTGATATACGACATTTTCCTCGCCTGCGGTACTTCGCCTACATGTTTACAAAATGAAAAGTAAATCGTTCTCATCAGGTTTCACAACTTTTAATTCAGAACAAATAAAATTAAAATCGGAGCTGTTTGATGTAAAATTTTATAATTTTAGAAGCATCACATTTCCAAAGATTTTAATCTATAACTATTGTTCAGAGACAAACCTGTTTTGAAACAATGCTCTGATTTTGAAAAAGCCTTTTTAATTTTCTTCAGAGGTAGTTGCCTTCTTTCTTAAACGCCATCTACTTCTGTAATTTTTTGTGACGGTTTACTCTAAATATTTGGTTACTAGACAATTAGAAAAAGACTAAAAGCTTCCGAAAAATGTTACCTCAGGCAATCTTTAAATTTTGTAGTCCTACCAAAAACCAACTTTTCAAAAATCAATGGATGTCACGAATAAGGAAATTTGCCTTGTAAGAATTGTTTCATATTTGTGTAAAGTGCTGTGTCAGTCGTTCGCTCGGCTACTGATTGACAAAAAAGACATTTTTTCCCCGCCATCAATTTGCTGTAAGTACGCCTTTATCACATCACAATCCTTATTACGACATAATACAATTCCAGATTGTTCTAGTGATTGTAGCTTCTTCGAAGAATTTCGATAACCGATTACATAATTTGAAATGCTTTTTTCTTTTTTTCACGTGATTTTGTCCTAGAGCAGTGGTTCTCAAACTTTTCTAAAAAAATTACCGGTACGCAATGGTCCCTTAGCAATTTTTCAAATGGCTCACGGTACCCTTGAAAAATTAACACAAATCAACACGTTGGTTTTTTATGGTATCAATGTGATGGGTGCAATTGCTTCTTTGTTACCAGTTCGGCTATGTTTGGTTCAGTTGTGGACAACGCAACCCTCATGTCATGAATCGCATCCAATCGATTTCGAGCTTTCGGCTTGATTGCAAGTAGTGCTGAAAATGCAGATTCACACTCATATGTTGTTGGGAATGGAATTAGTACTTTCAAGGCCATCTTTGAAATGTCAGGGTAGCTTTGTGCCATTTCAATCCAAAAGTCGCTGCAAGACTTTTCACTAAATAAGCGTCTCGCATTTCCATCATTCACCAAATCAATAAACTGTTCTTGAAGCAAGATATCTTGTGAAGGCAGATCTCCAACGCTCGTTCCAAAAGGGTCACTTACAAATCGACAATACCTTTCAAAATCTTCCAAGTCAGGGAAGTAGTGCCGAATTTCTTCACGAAGAATTGAAATGTGGCATGCCATGACCTCGAGAATACCTTCGTTGACGTTAAGTTCATTTTCATCGAGAAAAGCATTGAGATGCGGAAATGGAGCAAAGTTTTTGTTTTGCAATTTGGAATGCCACAAGGTTAGCTTCATGCTGAATGCTGACAACTTTTCCTGACAATGAATCAAATTAGTCTCCTTTCCTTGTAGCACCAGATTGACAAAATTAACAGATTCGAAAATGTCCACCAAAAATTACAAACATATCAAAAAACAATTATCAGAAAATTTCTGGTGCAATTCTGGTTTTGGCCCTTGCAAAAAATTTTTCATTTCTTGCCGTAAAATGAAAGCTCGTTTGAGCACTTTACCCTTCGACAGCCATCTCACACGAGAGTGCAACAAGACAGTTACAAATTCGGAATCATTTTCCTTGCATAATTCTGCAAATAGACGAGAATTGAGTGCATTTGCTTTGATGAAGTTCACTGCTTTAACCACGTCGTCAAGGACATTTTTCAGCTGATCCGGCAAAGTTTTCGCCATGAGTGCTTGGCGATGAATAGTGCAATGCGTACCAACAACATCAGGAGATTGTTCTTTAACCAATGTCTGAAAACCAGAACGGCAGCCAAGCATAGCAGGAGCACCGTCTGTGCAAACACCGATAACATGTTTCCATTTCAGGTTGTGTTTGTCGAAAAACTTGTTCACGAAATTGAAAATATCTTTAGCAGTTGTTCTTGTAGTGAGTGGGCTGCAAAACAAAAATTCATCCTCCAAATGTCCTTCGTGTATGTAGCGCACAAAAACACACAGTTCAGCTAAATTTGCAACATCCGTGGTTTCATCAAGCTGAATTGCAAAGAAGCCAAACATTGACTTCTGTATCTTTGACACCACATGCGACAAAATGTTTTCCGATAGCTCAGATATTCTCCTACTCACAGTGTCGTTTGACAAAGACACTTGCTTCAGCTTTTGAACTTCAGATTCTCCGAAAACATTTGATACAATAATTTGACAACAAGGCAAGATCAATTGTTCTCCGATGGTGTGGGGCTTCTTAGCGGTAGCTATTTTTCTTGCAACTTCATAGGAGGCCGTTAACCCTGCAGCATTTTCCTTCCATTGATCACCAGTGTTATCAAGTCTTGACCTAACTAAACTATCAGCCTTCCTTTTAAAAAAATCTGCATCTTTGTTTTGAAAATCTGGATGATGTGTTACCAAATGTCTTTTCAGCTTGCTAGGTTTTAGAGCAGAACTTGCTAATACTCTGTAGCACAGCACGCACTGCGGCTTTTCTTCTCCTCCAGAATTAATCACAGTGAAACCAAATTGAACATAGGAATCATTGTATCTTAATTTTTTTCGAGGTTGAGCCATTTTCACTTTTTGTACTGAAATTTAAGTTAAAATTTTAGTAAGGTTAAAAGTCTAAATTTCCTAAAACAAAACATATTAACCAAGATGTGTGGCTTAAGGAAAAACAAGACGCCTCTGACCTTGGCACTTTTTAAATGTTAACTCCTACTACAGTAGGAGTTATGCTATTTCCTACTAAAGTAGGAGTTCCACCATTTCCCACAATTAGGCTACCATAACTCCACATTCTTTTTGATTATTTACTAATTTGTAGATTCTGAAAACTTGTTCAAGGAGAATGAACAACCACACATTGCAGTATCCTTCTCTAAAACCAACACTGCTGCCGCCACCCACCAGGTTTTACTTTGGTATCGTTTTTGCTACTAACTACAGTAGGCTACTACACGATCTCCTGCTTCATTATTCGCAGACATCCAGCTAAAGGAGCCATTACACTGTGACATCAAATAGCTTCTTGTGACATCATAAATGCCTATGCAGCATGCAAGGTTTCATGACAAATTGTGTTTGTTAAGTTGATTGGAAGAAAAGTTACCTGAAAACTTAATTTTACACAAAATTTTTTTCTTCAGCAGCGTCGTTTTAGTTTTTTTGGAGAGTGCTTCGCGGTCCCCAAAAAATTGTCTCGCGGACCCCAAAAGGACCGCGGACCCCAGTTTGAGAACCACTGTCCTAGAGTTTTCTAGATTATTTTCCGTGGCATTTATAATGCGGCGAGATTTTATTCACTTAGTAGTGTTGTAGTAGTGTTAGAGTAGTAGTTAGAGTGTAGAAAAACATTGTTGTGGAAAAAGGGAGATTGATTGACGGAGTAAAGAAGGGCTAATTTTTTTGTGATAATTTATCGTGGATTAAGTGGACGTGGAGAGTATTAAGCAGTTATTGGTGAAATTATTTTAGCGGTTTTCTGATTGTTATTAAAGTGATTAATTCTGAGATCGTTGAGCGAAGAAGCTTGAAGTCGTGAAGTACTATTTCTGTGAATCCATTATTCTGTTATCAAAGTGGTTTAAGGTGTTTTTACTGGAAGCCAATCTTTTCCAAGTTTTATTAAGTTGCAGTCAGACCTAATTATCCGAACGACTATCATACGTCGCCTCAATTTTAAAAGAAATTTAAGATTGAGATAGAACCGAAAGTTCTATTATTAATATTATTATTGTATATTAAACGCGACAATGGATTATTTGCAATATACATACACCTCAAATTATACCAGTATAATTTTGTCAATGCAAATACTGACGTTGTTGTCAAGTACAGTAGATTCCGCTTAATCGGGTCACATCGGGATAAGCACCATTTGGCTCGATTAAGCGGCTGACCCGATTATCCGAAGTCTTGCAGTATCTGTGCCAGGGTTGTCCTTGGTACATCAGTTATCTCAGCTAGCTGGCGATGACTAATGTTTGGAGGTTGCTCTCTAATTTTTCTTAGGACAACAACCCTTTTAGCAATTGTTAATTCTTTTTGTCGCATCTCTGCTTGGGACTTCACAAAATTTGCAACAAAACACAACAATTACCATGTCCAAGGGCATGAAATGACAAAATAAGTTGCGCCTGTATTTTTCAATTGTTACATAATATAGTTGGCTTTGTGATATTGAGTTCTATTACATTACAAAGCGGTTTTGTAATTAAACCAGTGTATGTCTGACTACAGTTGTGGCCCGATTAAGCGGGATAGTGGCCCGATTAAGCGGGATAGTGGCCCGATTATGCGGATTTAACGTAGTGCATTATCTTTGATTGGATTTCGTACTTCAAAATTTGGCGCAATTAAACGACTGACCCGATTAACCTGCGGCCCAATCAAGCGGAATCTACTGTACACACATATCTACACTTGCAGTAAAAACAGTAACTAGTTTGGGTTTTATTATTTTCCTCTTTTTCCAATTTTTTGCAGGCTTTGAAGATCTAATTCATTGCGTGTCTGCCACTACATTGGTGGTTCCCAACCAGGGGTGCGAGATGTCATTCAGATTTTTGTGTTACATTACTGTATTGTCATGCTCAGTTCATCCTGTGCTGATTGTTCTGTGCACATTCTATGTCTAATTACAGCATCGTCTTCAATTCAGCTCGAGTTGATGCTGATATCCAAAAAAAGGTCAACACATGCATTTTCACCAGTGACATTTGTCCCATGTTAAAATATTTTAGAGGTGGGAAAACATATTAAAATACTTTAGGGGTGCGGGCCATTACAAAGGTTGGGAACAACTGCACTACACACTCACATTTTGCTGGAACGACGAAACACATCAAATTCCAGACGTCTTTCTCGAAGAATACCAATATAATTTTTACAAAGTTTTAACCATTTGACTCTGTACTTCGGAGGCTGTTTCACAAGGTTCACTCATGTCTTTACATCGATAACTACTTTAGTCATTTTATGTAAGCACCTTTTGTCAGTTCGATCAAAGCTTGCACACGTTATAGTTGTCGCGTTGTCATCTTCAGATCACTAGAGAACAGTTGTGGTTATGAATAGAGCAACATTGTGTTGAGACGAACGAAGAAGCCATTGCTTGCTGGCTCAATGCATTTCCAGCGCATTCTAGCTGCAAGGAAGCGGGGAAGATTCCCATGAAGAGATTTACTCAAAAGCACAACAACGCAAAGCCTAAGTGAGCATTTAAGTCGCTTATTACGAGTCTTCGATCTTTAGCACAAAGCTCGCCGACTTCTATCAATCCCAAGCAATCAAGACATAGACAGACATATTCAAACTTTTGATGTTTACAAACAAATTTATACGCAACGACATAGAGTCTCGAGTACTTTAAGATTCCCATAAGCTATTTTTTTCTTTTGAAGGCTTTTATTGATATTGCTTATGTTCTTTAGCACATAGTTATTCGTGTTTAAATTTTTTTAGGCTTTATCACATAAGAATTTTAATGGTTGGCACGTTCAAATCATGCAGCAAATCCCGATTGCTTATCTTTCTCTTCATGATGCGTTTTCTATGTTTATTTTACTTGCGTTTGAGTTGATTTAGCTGCTACTGCTATGCTGCTAATTCAAATTTAGTTGGTCGTAGAAAATTAATTATGTATACTTGAAGATATATCGTTGGGCCAATTTATCCTTTTTTGCCTAATGCAGTTTTTTGTTTTTACTACGCGGGTTTGGACAAAAATGTAATTACTATCACTACAAATTATTTCTACTACTATGTTTACTACAATGACTACGCAGCGTGTCACACACAATTTATAAACCACAGAGGATATGTCTGAGAAAATTATTAAACTCCAGCCAATTCCGTTAAAGGGACAAAAGCGGATTAAATTTGAATTACTACTAATACTACTTATATCAGCTCGCAATTCACTTTCGTTGACGTTGTGTTTATGCCACTATTATAGGGTATTGCGGCAAAAACGACAATGAAAAAGAAAAGATATGAAACAAAATATCAACAACACATGCAATTTACTTTCAAAAAAAAAACTTGTCAAATCAATGAAAAACCTACATGTACAAGGTGCTAGATGATAAATCTCGTACAACAAAAACCAACGAGTCTAGCAATACAAAAAATGATTTGCAAGATCAGAGTAGCCGGAGTGACGCAATACCAGAGTAGCCGGTATGTAAACAATTTATTCTTAAACACGCGCATTTTCATGATACAAATTTTAAGCAACCAATCGTTCCGAGACAGAAAATTTTGTTCATGCAAGCAATTTCATGATTAGTAAACCAGTCGAGTCTCGGGTCGCTGTATTTGAGTCGAGTCTCGAGTCACTGGTAACGAGTCCCGAGACGAATCTTTTTCTACACCGACTCGAGTTGAGTCATTACGCAAAGTTTTTTCACCAATCATTCCTTTTAGCGTTTTGCAATCAGTGTGCCGCTCTGATTTATACTCTCGTCTCTTGCATGCGTAGCTTGTTACTTAAAGGAAGAAAGCTCACGGCAAAATAAGTTGTTTTTGCAGACTAACACCAAGCAGATATCATAATTGATGTAATCAATTATATGGATCTGAAACGTGCCAATCATAAGGAGTTGAAAGGCACAGCTAGCAGTCCAGAAGTATATAAATTGATGCGTTGTTTTGCATGCAGTATAATTTGTGTTAGATACGCTAGCTTAGACAAACTGACCTTCCAAATGTGGTATGAGAAAAAGAAATTTATTTTGCTTAAATCGTGCGAAACAATCATAAGCTAATAGTGCTAAACAATAGGCCTAAGCATACGCCAGACTTCCATTTGTAATGTGTACTGTATCATTGTTTTGCAGATACTTTTTAACACTTTTATACTTAGGGTTGTCAAACTCATTCCGTGCTGTGGGTCATATTATCCTACCTAGATTTTACGCAGGCCTGACTATTTTGTAAAATTTAAATATTGACACCATCGATACTACTACAGCTAGGGATGGACGTTTCGGAGTTTTCAATCTTCTGTATTAGATTCTTCAATTAATTCAAAGTTAAAATAGCTATTTTGTATTTTATAGTCGGAATTAAAATATGTTGCCATGACAACAAAGTCACAAACTCGTGACGTAAATTTCCATAACTTCTACTAAGTCAGTATCTTAACTGAAATCGCACCATATTTTTGTTGCGCTCTAAAGTTATCAGGATCTTTGGTACAATCGAAGCAACTTTTATCTCTTTTACAGGGTTGTTCGCTAAAGTATCCTCTTTTTTCTCTCAAAACACTGTGCCGGCAAGCATCATAAGCATGCAAAGTTATCTGAGAGGCGCTCTTAGTTATGAAGCATGCTGTGCCATAGAGACGTTATGTGTAAAACTTTCTTAAAACCTATGTGACATTTTGTAGATATCTGCCAGTCTGCAAGTTTAGTAAACGCGCTGTATAGATAATTACACGGGCGCAATGCTCTTAGCTGCGGGTCACCACAGTTCACCATGACAAATCACCACAGACCTTTAACCACTACCTCTCTCATTTTGATGAAAATTGGTGTATGGGATTATCTTACAGCCAAAGACCACTGGTGAAAATTTTAGGTTTCTACAACTAATAACTTTTGAGTTACAGGGGGGTGAAGTTTTGGAGGAAAAAACCCTTCCAAAAAAAGCATTTATCTTCCTCAAGATACGTTTAAAATATAACATGTTATATAGGGTTGGAATCAGAAAAGAACAAGAAATTCAATTATGGCATCAAAAATGCTATAAATATTAATATAAAAGAGTTATTAACCTTTAAAAAATATTTTTCCCCCAACATCCCCTAGGATTTTGAAACCCCTAAAAATTTTTTTCAAAAAAAATTTTTGATCTACAAGCCATAAAAACAATGTGTATAGACCATTTATTAAGCTTAACACTCAATACAAATGATCCGCTGAAGCTATTTTTAGGAAAGATATTACCAAATTTAATCCAAATACAATGGATTATTTTTAATAAAGCTTTGAAAAAAAGCTGTTATGGCCATAAGCTTTTTATGATGCTCTCATTAGTGGCTAACGCGTCAAAAGAAAAGGTCTAGAGTGAAAACGTAATGATATTTCAATAATTCGGACGTCAGTTGACAACACCAGCCAGTCAGAACAAACTATGGAAATATAACTATGTTTTTACTTTAAGTCTTTCCCTTCAGATATAGAAGAAGTTGAATATAAACAGTGAGTGACAATGGACAGATGCACTTTGTAGGAAAAAACAGAAGACTTCGATGATTTTAGTACTTCACTAAGTGAAAGAATATATAAATTAACAAGATATCTCTAAATTTCAAAATCTCTAGAAATTTTTCTCCAAAATCTAAAAGCATTCCTCTCGTAAATGAAGTAATAATATTGTTGGATTTTTCTGAGAATTTTTCTTTTATCATACAAGGCGAATCTCAAAGTTTTCATTGGGAAAATTCCCAATTTACTCTACACCGATTTGTAGTTCATCACGAGAAACCAAATGGTTATGAAATTACCCACAAAAGTTTTTGTTTTTGTCCCCAAACACAAAGCATAATAGATTTATAGTGTACACTTTTGTATCTGCTTTAATGCCTAAAATTAAGTGCTTTATACCCGAACTGAGCAAAATTTATTATTACAGTGTGGTTGCGCTGGACAATATAAAAACAGATTTAATTTTATAAATTTATGTTATCACAAAATGGATTTTGATGTAGAGTGCGAATGGGACTTTTTTTGCAATTTCATGTGGAAAAAGTGCTTGTGATGGAATTGGAGGAGTGGTGAAAAAGATGACCACAAAAGCTAGACAACAGAGAACATTTGAAAATTAAATATTAACTCCTCAGGACATGTATATATTTTGCAAGAAAAATTTGGAGAAAAACTTGTTTTTTTTGATACTTCTAGTGAAAAAATAGAGGACAAAGAAAAATTTTTGGCAACCAGATTCCAAAATGCACTATTAATTCCTGGAACACAAAAATTGCATAAAATAATTCCAGCCAGCAATGGTAGTTAAAATTTGTGAAACATCAAATGCTGATGAAGGAGAATTTCAAAAAACGATGTGGTTCAAAATTTGCTTTACCAAAAATCTGGAGACTATGTCATTTGTAAATACGATGACCAAGTTTGAGAGCATCATAAAAAGCTTATGGCCATAACAGCTTTTTTTCAAAGCTTTATTAAAAATAATCCATTGTATTTGGATTAAATTTGGTAATATCTTTCCTAAAAATAGCTTCAGCGGATCATTTGTATTGAGTGTTAAGCTTAATAAATGGTCTATACACATTGTTTTTATGGCTTGTAGATCAAAAATTTTTTTTGAAAAAAATTTTTAGGGGTTTCAAAATCCTAGGGGATGTTGGGGGAAAAATATTTTTTAAAGGTTAATAACTCTTTTATATTAATATTTATAGCATTTTTGATACCATAATTGAATTTCTTGTTCTTTTCTGATTCCAACCCTATATAACATGTTATATTTTAAACGTATCTTGAGGAAGATAAATGCTTTTTTTGGAAGGGTTTTTTCCTCCAAAACTTCACCCCCCTGTAACTCAAAAGTTATTAGTTGTAGAAACCTAAAATTTTCACCAGTGGTCTTTGGCTGTAAGATAATCCCATACACCAATTTTCATCAAAATGAGAGAGGTAGTGGTTAAAGGTCTGTGGTGATTTGTCATGGTGAACTGTGGTGACCCGCAGCTAAGAGCATTGCGCCCGTGTAATTATCTATACAGCGCGTTTACTAAACTTGCAGACTGGCAGATATCTACAAAATGTCACATAGGTTTTAAGAAAGTTTTACACATAACGTCTCTATGGCACAGCATGCTTCATAACTAAGAGCGCCTCTCAGATAACTTTGCATGCTTATGATGCTTGCCGGCACAGTGTTTTGAGAGAAAAAAGAGGATACTTTAGCGAACAACCCTGTAAAAGAGATAAAAGTTGCTTCGATTGTACCAAAGATCCTGATAACTTTAGAGCGCAACAAAAATATGGTGCGATTTCAGTTAAGATACTGACTTAGTAGAAGTTATGGAAATTTACGTCACGAGTTTGTGACTTTGTTGTCATGGCAACATATTTTAATTCCGACTATAAAATACAAAATAGCTATTTTAACTTTGAATTAATTGAAGAATCTAATACAGAAGATTGAAAACTCCGAAACGTCCATCCCTAGCTGTAGTAGTATCGATGGTGTCAATATTTAAATTTTACAAAATAGTCAGGCCTGCGTAAAATCTAGGTAGGATAATATGACCCACAGCACGGAATGAGTTTGACAACCCTAAGTATAAAAGTGTTAAAAAGTATCTGCAAAACAATGATACAGTACACATTACAAATGGAAGTCTGGCGTATGCTTAGGCCTATTGTTTAGCACTATTAGCTTATGATTGTTTCGCACGATTTAAGCAAAATAAATTTCTTTTTCTCATACCACATTTGGAAGGTCAGTTTGTCTAAGCTAGCGTATCTAACACAAATTATACTGCATGCAAAACAACGCATCAATTTATATACTTCTGGACTGCTAGCTGTGCCTTTCAACTCCTTATGATTGGCACGTTTCAGATCCATATAATTGATTACATCAATTATGATATCTGCTTGGTGTTAGTCTGCAAAAACAACTTATTTTGCCGTGAGCTTTCTTCCTTTAAGTAACAAGCTACGCATGCAAGAGACGAGAGTATAAATCAGAGCGGCACACTGATTGCAAAACGCTAAAAGGAATGATTGGTGAAAAAACTTTGCGTAATGACTCAACTCGAGTCGGTGTAGAAAAAGATTCGTCTCGGGACTCGTTACCAGTGACTCGAGACTCGACTCAAATACAGCGACCCGAGACTCGACTGGTTTACTAATCATGAAATTGCTTGCATGAACAAAATTTTCTGTCTCGGAAAGATTGGTTGCTTAAAATTTGTATCATGAAAATGCGCGTGTTTAAGAATAAATTGTTTACATACCGGCAACTCTGGTATTGCGTCAAAATCTTGCAAATCATTTTTTGTACTGCTAGACTCGTTGGCTTTTGTTGTACGAGATTTATCATCTAGCACCTTGTACATGTAGGTTTTTCATTGATTTGACAAGTTTTTTTTTTGAAAGTAAATTGCATGTGTAGTTGATATTTTGTTTCATATCTTTTCTTTTTTATTGTCGTTTTTGCCGCAATACCCTATAATAGTGGCATAAACACAACGTCAACGAAAGTGAATTGCGAGCTGATATAAGTAGTATTAGTAGTAATTCATATTTAATCCGCTTTTGTCCCTTTAACGGAATTGGCTGGAGTTTAATAATTTTCTCAGACATATCCTCTGTGGTTTATAAATCGTGTGTGACACGCTGCGTAGTCATTGTAGTAAACATAGTAGTAGAAATAATTTGTAGTGATAGTAATTATATTTTTGTCCAAAACCGCGTAGTAAAAACAAAAAACTGCATTAGGCAAAAAAGGATAAAATGGCCCAACGATATATCTTCAAGTATACATAATTAATTTTCTACGACCAACTAAATTTGAATTAGCAGCATAGCAGTAGCAGCTAAATCAACTCAAACGCAAGTAAAATAAACATAGAAAACGCATCATAAAGAGAAAGTACATGAGTTGCTAGTTGTTAGCCAGCAATTTTCAAGGCGATCTCCTATCAAGAGGGATCTACCTCCAGCATCAAAGTACAATAAAAAATTTGCTCAAAAATGATCACTAGCATCATACGGTACCATACAGCAATCCATTACATCATGTCAATAACCCGCGACCGGTTTCGACCTTATTGGGTCTCATCAGGCGGGTGTAAAAAACACTCAATAATATACATGCTAAAAAACGAATTTGCCATTGGGTGCAAAAAGAGGAAAATGCAATACAAAACAATATGATACAGCAATACCTATATCATGGGGGTCACATTCAAGGACACACACACATGACATGGACAACAAGTCACATCGGTAAGCCCTAATAGGGGTGCAGGATCATTGTTAAGACTTATCATTAATACATGAGTTGCTAGTTGCAAGCCAGCAATTTTCGTATTGCATTTTCCTTTTTTTGCACCCAATGGCAAATTCGTTTTTTTAGCATGTTTATTATTGAGTGTTTTTTACACCCGCCTGATGAGACCCAATAAGGTCGAAACCGGTCGCAGGTTGTTGACATGATGTAATGGATTGCTGTATGGTACCGTATGATGCTAGTGATCATTTTGAGCAAATTTTTTATTGTACTTTGATGCTGGAGGTAGATCCCTCTTGATAGGAGATCGCCTTGAAAATTGCTGGCTTGCAACTAGCAACTCATGTATTAATGATAAGTCTTAGCAATGATCCTGCACCCCTATTAGGACTTACCGATGTGACTTGTTGTCCATGTCATGTGTGTGTGTCCTTGAATGTGGCCCCCATGATATAGGTATTGCTGTATCATATTGTTTTGTATTGCATTTTCCTTTTTTGCACCCAATGGCAAATTCGTTTTTTTAGCATGTATATTATTGAGTGTTTTTTACACCCGCCTGATGAGACCCAATAAGGTCGAAACCGGTCGCAGGTTATTGACATGATGTAATAGATTGCTGTATGGTACCGTATGATGCTAGTGATCATTTTGAGCACATTTTTCTATCATAAAGAGAAAGATAAGCAATCGGGATTCGCTGCATGATTTGAACGTGCCAACCATTAAAATTCTTATGTGATAAAGCCTGAAAAAAATTTAAACACGAATAACTATGTGCTAAAGAACATAAGCAATATCAATAAAAGCCTTCAAAAGAAAAAAATAGCTTATGGGAATCTTAAAGTGTTCGAGACTCTATGTCGTTGCGTATAAATTTGTTTGTAAACATCAAAAGTTTGAATATGTCTGTCTATGTCTTGATTGCTTGGGATTGACTGTAGTCGGCGCGGTAGCTTTGTGCTAAAGGCCGAACACTCGTAATAAGCGACTTAAATGCTCACTTAGGCTTTGCGTCGTTGTGCTTTTGAGTAAAGCTCTTCATGGGAATCTTCCCCGCTTCCTTGCAGCTAGAATGCGCTGGAAATGCATTGAGCCAGCAAGCAATGGCTTCTTCGTTCGTCTCAACACAATGCTGCTCTATTCATAACCACAACTGTTCTCTAGCGATCTGAAAATGAAAACGCGACAACTATAACGTGTGCAAGCTTTGATCGAACTGACAAAAGGTGCTTACATAAAATGACTAAAGTAGTTATCGATATGAAGACATGAGTGAACCTTGTGAAACAGCCAGAGACGTAGCAGCCGCCCCCCAAACCCCCAATTGGGGGGGGCCCAGGCCAACTTTGGGGGCCCAAGTTAGTCTGAAATTGCTTTTTGGCTACGTGACTATTTTCAGTTCAGCAGACTTGTTTACAACCGATTTAAACTGTACGAAGAAATTGGCTTGTGACATCATAAGTGAATGCTAGGTCAATTTATCTCGCAGAATCTAGAATATTTCGATTGATTTTCTGGTAGAATCTTGAATGTTCGATTGACGTAACAATGCCGTTGTTACGCAACAATCATAGAATGGTCTGGAATTCTGTTTGGCTATAAATACCGGGACAATATATATACACTGCAGAGTGCAGATAAAGTATTTTATTGACATTGTATAGAATGAAACGTTCAAAAAGTGGTGCTCAAAAGAGAAAAGAAGCAGCCACTGCTCGAGATGCTGTAGCGAAATTGCCCAAGATGACAGATTTTTTCAAGATTACTGAGCAGAGTAGACCTGGCACTAGTACCGAGAGGGATGAAGAAAACTATAGTGTACAAGAAAAAGAAGACTATGACGATCAGCATCAAAGTGATTGTGAATTTCCAGAAAATGTAAGTTGTGATTTACCTGCCAATACGCAACCTTCAATATCAAAAATAACTGAATCTCAATTTACCCCTATCCCTGATGATCCATGTAAATGGCCTGAAAGTATTTCTGATGCTCAACGATGTGATATAGTAAAGCGTGGACCACATCAACTAATAATGAATTTTCCATATAATAACACAACTCCAAGGCGACGTTTTTCCTCCAACCATTATAAACGTGTGTTACCTAATGGTGAAAGTGTTTCACGGTCGTGGCTAGTTTATTGTGGGGAATCAGATCAAGTTTTTTGCTTTTGTTGTAAGCTATTTGGAAAAACACTAAGCCCCTTTTGTAGTGGTATAAATACATGGGAGGGTTTTTCGAAAAAACTGAAAGACCATGAAAACGGCATTTCCCACCAAGAATGCTGCAGTCAATGGATGTTGCTAGCTGAAGGGATAAGAAATTCATCCACTATCGACAAACGCGAGATGAATATTTTTTTCAATGAAAGACGTTTTTGGAGAAATGTTTTAGAGAGACTTATCGACATTGCCTTGTTTCTATCGGAAAGGAATCTTGCTTTTAGAGGATCTGAAGAAGTCTTAGGATCTCCTCACAATGGAAATTTTCTGGGTATATTTGAGCTTTTGGCAAGAAGAGATCCGATCCTAAAAGAGCTTCAAGACAGAATCAAGAATAAAAACACTAAAGATCACTATTTGAGTCCTACCATACAAAATGAACTAATTGAATTGCTAGCGACAGAAGTTGAAAAAGAAAATTTACAGCAATTGAAATTGGCAAAATATTTTTCTATAATTTTGGACTGCACTTCAGATATGTCACATCATGAACAAATGTCTGTCATTCTCCGTTATGTACTATGTAATGAAGAAGCTGCTGTTGTTAAAGAAACATTTTTTGGCTACTTGAGAATAAGTGACAGTACTGGGAAAGGCTTGTTGGACGCTTTCTTAGAAAAAGCGACCGAACTGCAACTCGAATTGTCTGATTGTCGAGGTCAGTCATATGATAATGGTGCTAACATGAAAGGAAAACATTCTGGGGTCCAAGCAAGAATGCTAGACATCAATCCCAAAGCTGTTTACGTGCCCTGTGCAAACCATACCCTTAACTTAGTTGTTGTTGATAGTGCTAATTGATCGACGGAAGCATTGACATTTTTTGGAGTACTTACAAGGTTGTATGTGCTGTTTTCTTCCTCTGCTCAGCGTTGGGAAATTTTGAAGAAACATGTGGAGCTGTCCATAAAGTCACAATCTGATACTCGTTGGGAAAGCAGAATTAAATGTATCAAACCTCTTCGATACAATTTAAAAGAGGTGTTGCTGGAACTGAAAGACTTGGAAGCCATTTCCATAGAAAGAAAAGATGGAAGAGCTGCCTCAGAAACAAAATCGTTGATAGCTCATTTATCAAAATGGAGTTTTCTTTTGTCGGTGTTTATTTGGTATGATATCCTATTCCAAGTCAATAAAGCAAGCAAGATTCGTCAATCGTATGGAGTCTCCCTTCATACAATGGAAACAGAAATCCAGGCAACTGAAAAGTTATTGCAAAACTATCGCACAACGGGTTATGACAGTGCCGTAACATCTGCTGTTGAAATAGCACAGGAATTGGATATTGATCCTTCTTTTCCTCCGTCAAGAAGTGGAAAGAAAAGAAGATTGTTTGATTACCAAGGTGAAGAGGAACAACGAGCTACTCCTGAACTGAAATTTAAAAGCAACTTTTTCTATCCATTAGTGGACCAGGCTATTATGTCAATAAAGGAGCGCTTTAATTTGTTACGTGAGGTTTCTTCCGCCTTTTCGTTTTTGTACACACGAGACAAACTTTTGCTTGTGCAACAAGAAAATGCTCTTCTTACTTGCTGTAAAGAGTTCCAAAAAAAGTTCGGTGACATTGATTCTGATGAAATGAGCGCTGAGCTACAGCGATTTGTTTTAATTTTACAAAAAAAACGCAGTCTCAATACGGCTCAAGACTTTCTGAACTATCTTCTAAAGACTCATTTATTTGAATTGTATCCGAATGTGTACATCGCACTTCGAATCTTACTAACTTGCCCCGTGACTGTTGCCAGCGCTGAAAGAAGCTTCAGCAAATTGAAACTGATCAAAACTTTTAATAGAACGTCTATGACAGACAGTAGACTATCTTCATTAGCCATGTTGTCAATCGAAAATGACTGCGCCCGATCTCTTGATTATGACAATGTCATAACAGCATTTGCAAACAAAAAGGTTCGCTCCAGACTATTTAAATGATACTGTGTTTCTATAACTTTTTCATGTTTTTCAGTGTCATTGCTTTCGTTTCGCAGTGTCTGCATAAATGTCCTACTGAACTCTGGCATCGGTGCCGAATTTTTTATGACTTGCACCTTCGGTATCGGCATGCTTTATTCTGACATTAGCCTGTTTACTTATGTACAAATTGTGGTGTATTTTCTTAATGCAGCTTTTCAATTTTACACCTCTAAAGTGATATGACCTGTGCGCAGGGGCTCTTGCGCTTACTTTGCGGGGGGGCCCGAAGTTGGAGTGCTACGGGACTGGAAACAGCCTCCGAAGTACAGAGTCAAATGGTTAAAACTTTGTAAAAATTATATTGGTATTCTTCGAGAAAGACGTCTGGAATTTGATGTGCTTCGTCGCTCCAGCAAAATGTGAGTGTGTAGTGCAGTTGTTCCCAACCTTTGTAATGGCCCGCACCCTTAAAGTATTTTAATATGTTTTCCCACCTCTAAAATATTTTAACATGGGACAAATGTCATTGGTGAAAATGCATGTGTTGACCTTTTTTTTGGATATCAGCATCAATTCGAGCTGAATTGAAGACCATGCTGTAATTAGACATAGAATGTGCACAGAACAATCAGCACAGGATGAACTGAGCATGACAATACAGTAGTGTAACACAAAAATCTGAATGACATCTCGCACCCCTGGCTGGGAACCACCAATGTAGTGGCAGACACACAATGAATTAGATCTTCAAAGCCTGCAAAAAATTGGAAAAAGAGGAAAATAATAAAACCCAAACTAGCTACTGTTTTTACTGCAAGTGTAGATATGTGTGTACAGTAGATTCCGCTTAATTGGGCCGCAGGTTAATCGGGTCAGCCGTTTAATTGGGCCAAATTGTTAAGACCAAATCCAATCAAAGATAATGCACTACGTTAAATCCGCATAATCGGGCCACAACTGTAGTCAGACATACACTGGTTTAATTGCAAAACCGCTTTGTAATGTAATAGAACTCAATATCACAAAGCCAACTATATTATGTAACAATTGAAAAAATACAGGCGCAACTTATTTTGTCATTTCATGCCCTTGGACATGGTAATTGTTGTGTTTTGTTGCAAATTTTGTGAAGTCCCAAGCAGAAATGCCACAAAAAGAATTAACAATTGCTAAAAGGGTTGTTGTCCTAAGAAAAATTAGAGAGCAACCTCCAAACATTAGTCATCGCCAGCTAGCTGAGATAACTGGTGTACCAAGGACAACCCTGGCACAGATACTGCAAGACTTCGGATAATCGGGTCAGCCGCTTAATCGAGCAAAATGGTGCTTATCCCGATGTGACTCGATTAAGCGGAATCTACTGTACTTGACAACAACGTCAGTATTTGCATTGACAAAATTATACTGGTATAATTTGAGGTGTATGCATATTGCAAATAATCCATTGTCGCGTTTAATATATAATAATAATATTAATAATATTAATAATAGAACTTTCGGTTCTATCTCAATCTTAAATTTCTTTTAAAATTGAGGCGACGTATGATAGTCGTTCGGATAATTAGGTCTGACTGCAACTTAATAAAACTTGGAAAAGATTGGCTTCCAGTAAAAACATCTTAAACCACTTTGATAACAGAATAATGTATTCACAGAAATAATACTTCACGACTTCAAGCTTCTTCGCTCAACGATCTCAGAATTAATCACTTTACTATACAATCAGAAAACCGCTAAAATAATTTCACCAATAACTGCTTAATACTCTCCACGTCCACTGAATCCACAATAAATTATCACAAAAAAATTAGCCCCTCTTTACTCCGTCAATCAATCTCCCTTTTTCCACAACAACGTTTTTCTACACTCTAACTACTACTCTAACACTACTACAACACTACTAAGTGAATAAAATCTCGCCGCGTTATAAATGCCACGGAAAATAATCTAGAAAACTCTAGAACGAAATCACGTGAAAAAAAGAAAAAAGCATTTCAAATTATGTAATCGGTTATCGAAATTCTTCGAAGAAGCTACAATCACTAGAACAATCTGGAATTGTATTATGTCGTAATAAGGATTGTGATGTGATAAAAGCGTACTTACAGCAAATTAATTGCGGGGAAAAAATGTCTTTTTTGTCAATCAGTAGCCGAGCGAACGACTGACACAGCACTTTACACAAATATGAAACAATTCTTACGAGGCAAATTTCCTTATTCGTGACACCATTGATTTTTGAAAAGTTGGTTTCTGGTAGGCCTACAAAATTTAAAGATTGCCTGAGGTAACATTTTTCGGAAGCTTTTAGTCTTTTTCTAATTGTCTAGTAACCTAATATTTAGAGTAAACCGTCACAAAAAATTACAGAAGTAGATGGCGTTTAAGAAAGAAGGTAATAACCTCTGAAGAAAATTAAAAAGGCTTTTTCAAAATCAGAGCATTGTTTCAAAACAGGTTTGTCTCTGAACAATAGTTATAGATTAAAATCTTTGGAAATGTGATGCTTCTAAAATTATAAAATTTTACATCAAACAGCTCCGATTTTAATTTTATTTGTTCTGAATTAAAAGTTGTGAAACCTGATGAGAACGATTTACTTTTCATTTGGTAAACATGTAGGCGAAGTACCGCAGGCGAGGAAAATGTCGTATATCAGTTTCTCTTTTTTGTTTTTAGTAGGCCTACTGGTAAAATACAAATAAAGGATTAGTTTTTTGTTTTGTAGAAGTGTTTCACAAGCAGATACGAAGTAATAGCTTACAGTAACATAATTACCAATAATTATGTTAAAAACCCATGATCTTTGTCGTTGATTGATGACTAAATGTGATAAGACGTTGGCTGTGACAAATAAGTTGCTAGTTTTAACCTCAAACATTCTGCGTAGTTGTTTTTAAAAAAGGCTTGAAGGCATCTGCTAGGTGGAGTGTTTGCGATAAAAATACATCGTTTCAAAATCCTTGCTCTTTGCAGCAGTAATTATTAGAAAAATCGCAGAAAACCGGCACGATGGTGTAGTGGTTAGAGCGTCTGCTTTGCAGTCGGTAGACTAAGAATTCATTCCCCTTGTCGAGTCATACCAAAAGACTTTAAAAAATGATATCCACAGCTTCCCAGCTTGGCGCTCGGCATTTATAGGAGATTGTGGAGAGCAAGCCAGCAAGTTCGTGTGTTGTGTCTTTGGGAAAGGCACTTAACGGGACGCCCCCGTCTTTATGTGGAAGACAGGTGGCCCACACATCTCGGAAATGGCAACTCCCAAGCGAGTGCGGACTTCCCGTCCAAAATATAGCGATGCAATTTGCTTTCTCGTGAATGGAGGATAAATATGAACAATACAAAAACAAAAAAAAATTAAACAAGAGCTCTGAAGTGTTGAAAAGACTAGAGTGGTGTTAAAAAAAGATCGAAATGACTTGACATCAATCACTCGACTCGAACTTAAGCCACTCGCTCCCAACACAGAGGTAACGAATGTAAAATTAGGATGCACATGTGACAAAGTGCCATTGTGAGTTAGAGTACGAACTTTTTTCAGAAACTCACACTCGAACCCGACTCGTCTTACAAGCCTGCTTTGCTTTGTAATAACTTCACCGAATTAGCTCAATGTGTGACCAAAAAATATTTTTGGTCAACAACAAATAAAAGTTGTGTAATGAAAACGTTGGTGTTCAAGTTACTTGCTGCACGATTTGATGTGGGTTGCCTAGCTATTTACAAGAAATAAGTAGTTTAAAAAGTAGACTACTAGAGATCGGAAATAACTATCACCCCAACCATGAAGCAGCTTTTGTTTCATCTTTAGCAAAAAAGTAATTTTTATAAACTACATGTATAGTAATGCAAATCTTAGAGATATCCTTTTCAGAGACATGCAACGTAAGATACTTCGAGCATAAACTTTGGTGGTAGGCTTCAGAACAAACTAAAAAAATTAGAATATCTTCAGAATCATGTGATGCTAAGATAGACCGACATGGGTATCCTTCTTTGTACAGTTTTGGCAAACCATAAAATGTAGGCCTAAGAGCTGAGATCATTTTCAGAACACTTTGACTCGAAATGTGTAGTTTTCCAGAATAAAAATAAACCGTACACATTTTTTAAAATTTTGAAAGGTTGGACTACTAAAAATCAAAAATTGCTGTTCCCCAACATTAAGGGAGCGGCAAAGATTGTTCTGTTTTAACTTTAGCTACAAAATAACGAATCTTTTAAAAAATATCCTTTCCAGTTATGCGTAGGACTATGACAGTAATCTTTACTTTATTTTGATTGATTAAAAGCAATGTTTGGCTGCACATTTTTTTTAGGAATGGACAAAATAATTTGCTTCATTCATGCTGACTCTTAGTAACTTGCAATTTGTTGAAATTTTTTCTGCAGTTATATTTTGACTATTCGATTTTGAAAGCATGATCTTTGGCATCATCTAAAATCCATTTCCAAAAAGCTCATCTAAAATATAATTTCTAAATACTCCTAAAATTAGGGTACTTTGATAACTGAATCCCAAAAAGAAGTTGGGTTAACTTTCACAAATGAACAATTTTTTGGGAGATACAGTTAAAATCTCAATGAAAATTCCCTTTTCATAGATGTATTGTTTGATATTATACGAAATAGCCTAAACAAATTTACCGATAAAAGTCATTATTCTTTTCAGGAAAATACCATTGTTTTTAAGCGTACCATTAGACTATTTTAACTTCTGTTTAACGGAAGGCGAAAAGCCTAGGACTAATTGTTACAGAATCGGCATCGAAAAGAAAAAAAAATTCTGATTTCCGTGGCTGAACTGAACTAGTGCCTTTTGTTCTCCCACGCCTTGTATTAGGTTGTCCGGAAAGTTCTTACCACTCGAAGTGTGGCACCCTCCTGACTTAAAAGTACCACCTTAGCCAGGAGTGGCTCCGTTAAAATTATCAGGGTCGCAGGAGTTCTGGACACTCCTCACTCTGCCGACAACTGACCGGTGTTATTGATTGCCGTGTAAGGACGAGAACGGGTCCGCTTCCCATTGAGCAGTATGAGCTACTGCTGGATGGACAAAGATGATTAATAATAATGGAAATTATTTCACTGAATAAAGTTTATTGAAACATTATTTTTGTATTGCAAATAAGAAAAAATGTTTTGTTTGGCAGCTCGAGATTGAAATGCGACTCTCAGTCGTCTTTTGGCTAAAAACGGGCGAGATTTGCGTTTTAATTTGCTGGCCTCTCGTTCCAAACAGTAAAAAAGTGACGTTCTGAATTAAAAAAGTTAGTTGCTTAATTCTTGTGACTGCACGAAGTTCAATTTGTTTTTCTGCATTTGGTTATATTTGAAGAAGCCCTCGATGGATTTCTGCTCTTTCTCTTTTATCGATTTTGGAATTTATTTAACTGAGTGTTTGGATTTTAATTTCTTGTACGGAGTTGTTCGCAGAAGTTCGAAAAAGAAGTTTTATTCAGTCGTTTGTTTGAAGAAGGAGCAAAGGCCCTGGAATTCCTCCTGAGCACTGGTGCGCAAATCTTCGTTGTTTGAGGATTTGTAACACTAATGAAGGAACTTTATTACCCAAAGCCAACGGACCTATTCTGAAACTCAAAGCTTTCTTTAGACGGATTAATATTTTGATGAAGAAGCACGCATATATTGAAAGCAAAATGAAATAGTACAATCGCACGATTGATAGCAGTTTACGCCGTATCACTTGAAAATATGCAACACAATAGCAAAGCAGCACCAAATAATAACAAGTCAATCAGGATTTCCATTTAGTCATGGGATCTTCAGAGTCGACTAAAAGAATTCAAGACAAAAAGGAACTCCACCATGTCAGTTAGCTCTGCAACAAGCAAAAGCTTAGGTAAAAATTTGCGAATTACATTCGTTCTCTTGTACTCTGACTATAAAACAATGCAAACAAGCGTTTTGAAAAAGTTCAATGCTTTACAGGGTTAGAGCGCTCCTGTTGAAAACTACGAGGCCTGCTGAAAAGAAAAGAGTGGCCTTAGTGCCACAGAGAGAGCAGTGGGCAAGAACGCCGGAGCCGCCCTTGCCAAAAGAAAAAGAAACGGAGCCGTCTGTCCACAGTACCAGATCATGAGCGGGGAGAGGGTCAAGATGAGTGAGAGCCGCACCTTGACGAGAGAGAGAGGGATCAGAGCGAGAGCATAAAGAGAAAAGGGTAGACTCTACAGTGAAGGAAGGCAGATTCCAAGGAGAGGGAGGAAAAGCAAGAGGAGCCTTCCTAGAAAATGTAGAAGCAAGCATGAGCGGGTGAGTGAACGCAAAAGCTCTCCAGGACGATCTGGAAAGTCTTGGTTTCACTCCTTCTCTGGCCAAACCTGAAATCAGAAAGGAGGTTGGGAGACGAAGAGCCCGCTCATAAAATGTAAGAGTGAAATGAGTTAGGGTGACTCGTACGGGTGGAAGAGAAGCCTCAGAGAGTAAAAGGGGATAGGGAGAAAGACCAGAAAGGAGAGCCAGCGACAGAGCGAAGAGAGTAAACAGATTTAGGTTAGATTCGGGTGAAAGAGAAGAGCAAGTCGTCTGCCATGCGTCAGCCTTGGCCTTGGCGATGACTGACGAGGCGTGAGAAAAGGAGATGTAAGCCCAGAATGTGGTAAAAAGCAATTGTTAAGCATACCTACTCTAATAGGAATCCGTTTTGGTTGTACAGCCAGCAGTTCGTAATCATGATTTATTCGAACTGAACTACTGTTTTTCCATAACCCAGCATTTCTTTTCCTGTGCTAAGTTATTCGTTTTAGGGGGATACATTTCTTTACTGCACCCCCCTTTGATGACATGAAAACATTGATCTATCAGCTACGTTCAACAAATTTGCTGACTAATGAGGGTTTTGGGAGCAAATCAACTATGTTGAATAATTAAAGAAATAGAAAGTAGAAAAATGTGGAACCACACCATAGCTTGATTTGTGACCTCCGTAAGGTAACTGAGCACAGAATATGTTTTCGCCTAGTTTTGGACATGATTTGCTCTCAGACATTTTCGAACGAAAATTTTCATCCCCTTTTCAGATATTTATAGGACGCTTTGTAGTGTACTAACCGGCTCTGCCGGCGTCTCCCGGTCTGTTATGTCAAGTTGAACAACAGGTTCAACCAAATTATATTTCCAAGATCACAATCAATAAGTCGGTATTAATGGGGACATCGCCCTATGCGCCTAATCCCGATCGTAGTAGTAGTACTTTGAATTAAGACAGGTCTTAGAAACTCTTTATCATTTCACAAATTCTATTCGTTCCTTAAAATAAGCGTAGAACAAAAGCAAGCCAGGAAATCGGCGCCGTAATGGCTTTTGTTTTACAATTACAGAAATCAGTAATTAGGTGGTATGCATGCTTTACGATTCGGGGTGTTACGTAAATATCAACAGCAAAAAAATCATCAAAAATGATGTACCCAGACCTCACCTTTCTGTTGCTTCCTACGCGGCATGCTTCGCAGGAAATTGCTAGTGGTAAGAGCATTGGGTTACCCTACCTACAGCACAAAATAAAAGTGACGCAGGCAAATTCTTGGTATTGAGTCAAGTAGTAATCCAGGTTAGTCAGGAAAAAGACAGTCAACAACCTAATAACTTTTTTATGCTGAATTGTAGGTGTTCCACTGAATTAAGAACGTATTTAAAGTTAGGACATTTACAATTAATTACTCCTCACAAAATTGAACGCAAAATGGAGCGAAAAGATAATTTACCTGTATTATTATAAATGGAATAAAATGATAGATGTTTTTCTTAAAACACTCCCTAGTTTTTTGATGGATGCTGCAGTCATTTACAAACAGCCTATTATTTCATCTCTCAAAAAAGGTTTTCACCGCGTTTGAACGATCAGTATTTTTTTGAAGAAGTGATGAAAACGACTTTCAAAATTAATCGTCAATTATGACTTCATCATAAACAAAAAATGGAATCGGTAAAATATGGTGAATTGGGGTGGTGGCTCTTTTTGACACAAAAGCGTTTTCCTTCGTCAAGAAATCCGAATCAAAAAGAAACATTTTTATTGTGAAGTCAACGCGATGTCACAAACCCATTTGACACTCACCCAGGGGAGGTGATCAATCTAGCAAAGTTCTATTTATGTCTTGTGCAATTGGGGAAAATAAAGGCAATGCCCCTCAAACGATACGACGGGACGCTTTCAGCATGAAAAAAAGTGATCACGTATGATTTGACACGAATATGGGAAAAATTCTATCTTCCAAAACGTTGACCTCCAAAAACAGGTATTTATGCTTGTTTGGAGACTAAAACTGGCAAAATTCTAACTTTAAAAAAATTTATTTCCCTTAATGCTAAGCTCTCTCCTCCCTCATCCTCTTACGTTATGGAGTACTGAGCTACATGCTGCTAGCACTGCTTTAAGCATAGACGGACTTAGACTTTGCAATTCTTCTCAATTCAAACAGCCAAAGCAAAAAAAGATTACTCGTTCATGGTGCATGGAAGCATAATTTAAAAGTTGTCGGGAAGGAGGGTGGCGCTAAAGTGATCGATATGCACAGTAGTCCCCGCTTATTAACCCAACGGTCAATACGCTCACCCGCTTAATAAGCCCAAAATTTTCCGGTCACGAAATGCTTCATTTATTGTTGTAATAACAAAATCCGATTTATAAACCCAAAATCCCTTTACATAAACCCAATTTTTTAACACATTGGGTTAAAATTGAGAGAAAAGCGTCGCATTTCACACTTCTTTGTCTTGCTTTAGACGGTCTCACACTTTGTTACGCTGCTGAATAGTTCTTAATACAATTGTTTTATCACAGATCGTAGATTTGCGTCGAAATCAATTGTTAAGACAACTGGTGGGTCGTGGATTTTATTTTTTAGCAACTTTTAGCACAGCCATAGTACAGTCGGCCACACGCAATTGTGTGCATGAGAGTGGCGAAACTTCGTCCCCCGGTAAATAAGCCCAAAATCGCCCGGTCTTAAAATGAGTTTAATAAGCGGGACATACAACTTACAACTTTTTTCGAAATTGTATGCCTGTGTGTACGACCTAAAGCAAGCCTCTGGTTGCGCGCATGTTCTTGGTCCTGACATAAACGCAGCCAGGTAAAGAAACTAACGCGAATTATTGCTCTTACAGTTGTTACAATTGAAGCGCCTCCATCAATAATGTTGTGACGACACCAACGAAGAACAAAATTTTTTTGGATATTGCCGATTCCTGTTGCAAAATGAAAAATACCGTTTTCAAATGGGAATCGAGTAGAAAAGCATTAGGGGCGATTGTGCATAGTCGCTATATTTGTATCAGTTTTTGAAACCCCTAGCAACGTATCACGTGTCCTGTTTACAGTATGTACGTGGAAAGTGAACTTGGTCACAATTGGCACAGGCAATAATTTCACATACTTTTATTCGTTTATATTAATCACTTGCCAAGAAGCACAAATGTGAAGCTGCGAGGGATGAAATAGAGCGGCAAAGTGTTTCTTATGCAATTTCAAAAATAAGCTGTTAAGTATTTGGCACATCACTAACGACTCTTCGTAACGTATGGCTGTTTGTAAGACGAAACATCTCCGGCTGCGCGTGTCTTGCTACATCCCGATATAATCGCAGCTAAAGGAAGTGCAAACTAACCTATATCAAGCACTCACAGTTGAGTTACTAGAATAAGTTAGATTATGGTTTAAGGGGAGGCCTATAATCCGTGGACCAGGTTTTTGTGATAAAGATGCGGATAACTGTTGCCATTCCTGTAAGATTTAACCAGTTTGTTTAACTTTGGCACATCAATCTGTTCAACTGGTACCTTTGATTTGATATGTGTCAGAGGTTAAGATCAATCACGCTTTCAAAACAACTGTACAAAAGTATTTTAACTTTCCATTGCATTATTAAAAACTAAGTTTTTGATCTACCGCTATGTTAACTCTGTAATGCATTATTTTTCTTTAACAGGCAGCACATACGTTGTTTGCTTTTAAAATAACAGTAAAGAAAAACTATACACGTAGCTTGCTGCAAGATGCTTTTTTTCGCCTTTTTTACTTGAATCGTACCAGACACATTATGACATCATAGTAGCAAATTGAAGCGTTCAAGAAAAATGAGAAGCATGTTTAGACTGCTTAAAATCCTCTAAAAAACATTCCTCTGTTGTGTCGTCAATTCAGCTTATATTGTTGCTAAATTTTTTTATCGAAAGCGAGAGCACCTAGTCAATATCTCCTGAAAAAGTTTTTAATCGTGTTTCTACGGTCAGTACCTTTTTAGAAAAGAAAATACAGAGAAAAAAACAGTTTTCCTTCCCCGAAAAATGCAAATTAAAAAATTATCATAATCATGACGGCACAAATCGGGAAGATGATCAATTGCGCCACGGCCGGCGTCGCCCGCAAGGCCCTCCATCAGCAACGTCTGTGTTAAAAATATCGGTTCAGCCGGGTACGCTCGCTGCATCATTCGGGTGTTTGTGTAAACAGTATCGAAAAGTTCGTATTTTTTGTGCACGTCCATAATTGTTGTACACGTAATGGTGATGACCTTAGTCTACTATTGAAGACTGGTAATGCTTAAAAAAAGGTGTCACAAACTATCATTTATACTTTCAGAAAGGTGTAGAGAAAAGAATTGAAAAACTCTCAAGAATGATGGTGGTGGGCTACATGCTGGTCGTTTTCACAATTACGGAAATTAACTATTTAGTGGTAGGGCTATTTTATGATTTGGTGGGGCCCTGTTTGTATTTTGTTGGTAGTATTACGTTCTTTGTTTACGGCATGGCGACAAAAGCGACTATGCCTTTTCCAAAGTCATTTACTATATTCTAGTAAGCGCCCATCAGGCCAAGTTATTTTGAAACAAAATATTGGCTTTAAATTCAGTTCTACAAGTCGTTAGGGTTGTTTTACTTGAATTTTTTCTAAAAATTGCAATTTCATGACATTGCTTTACAGCAGGAGTCTCCAAACTTTTTCCACAGAGGGCCACATTGGTGAATTTTGAAAGCTTCGGGGGCCAAGACTAAGTTAATGTTGCTACTAAGTAACGGTTTGTAACGTCAGAACTTGTGTTATGCCACAAAGTGATGATCTTCAGAAAAAAGGTCATATCCTTTCTTGCTATCACCCATAATGCCACTCAATCAATTTGAATAAATTCCAGTGGCTCAATCTGAGAAACACTGCACCGTACATTTGCTTTAAAGTTATGAAAAAGGTTACGCGGGCCGGACTGAAAGCCTTGACGGGCCGTAGTTTCGAGACCCCTACTTTATAGTATAGATACCTGAACATTCACATCGACATAAACCACAAACATTATATTGAAAACAATTTACGTATTGCAAACAATGTACCCAACCCAATTCGACGAGACCATCCCTGGATGCGTTTCGTCCTCTTGGACTCCTCAGCAGGGCTTGTCCCGTCCCCCAAAACAAACAGTGGTTTGTGTCGGTGTGAACCTTCAAACCATTAACTAATCTTGCATAACGTTATCTAAAAAAATTTGTAGTGTAGATATAGATAGCTTAACAGCCAGCTCGTAAGTAATGGACTTAGCTTTCCCCCAAATGTTTTAGCTTTTTTCCGGTAGTTTCGTGAGCCTATATCAAGCAAAATAGTAAAACTGTTTCTTCCAAAATGGTGCGATTTTACCCTGGCAGGGCTTGCCATCAACTGTGCCTAGTTCAAAAATATTCGTTCAGGCAGCTGCTCCGGCTTCACCATACAAACGTTTGGGAGTGGTACAATAAGTTGTTGCAAATGGAGGCTATGGTTTGTGCACACGTAATGGTAATAGCTTTAGTCTATTGATCAAGAGTGGTAATACTCATAAACAGATTATGATTTCACAAACTATTACTAGTATTTTTAAATGTGCATGGGCGGGAGGGGAAACAAAGTAAAAGTGACACTAAAATAATGATAGTTCGACAATTACAGAAAATAAACTAGGTGCTACTATAGCGTGAGGTCTACCGACATAAGTCACCTACCGAGATGCAAGATGAGGTCTACCGCTTGACTCGCACCTACCGAGGAGCAAACCGCGTGAGGTTTGGATTAGAGTTAGGACTGCCCTAACCTAGCAGTGATAGACCTCACGCTATAGTAGTAACCGGAGGTAAATCTCACGCTATAGTGGTAGACCTCACGCTATAGTAGCACCATAAACCATTTAGTGGTAGGTTATATGGCGATTTAGTGCAGCGCCTTTCGTTTTCATATTTGTGATATTAGGTCCTTTGGCAGCGCTGTATGCTTTAATTCGGCCACAGCGAGAAAGAGGCAATGCCTTCGCCCAAAGCGATATACCCTATTCCAATATGTGCCCAAGAAGCTATTTTTAAGACGTTCTTATAGAATGCATAAAGAAATACCACGTGTTGCGTGTGAAATAAAAGCTTAAAATAGTAGTAAAACTTGGTTTCATGTGTGATCTCATTCCTAAAAATATGAAATTTATTGAATTTGAGAAGTTGGGTACTGGCTCGTATTTAAGCCAAAAATCGTTTTTCCATTAAAAATTGCAATTTTTAAACAATCCATTAAATTATCAATTGTGACATCACCATGAAGTGACCAACCTCCTTATGACCCTCACATTGGTATGGTGACAAATGATGCCAGGTTTTTAGTTTGTATGCTCAATAATTTTAAAAGAGTTTAGCTTAAAAGCGGTCAATCACAAAATCGTTTGTTGGCTTTTACTTAAGCTCAAAACTACATTCATCTATCCAAAAACACGATCCCTGAAAAAATTATCTTGAATGATGACGCCATCAAACCCTCTTACGATATTCACCTTGGGGTGGCGATCAATCGTACAAGTTTGATCTTTGTACGTCCAGTAGTTTCGGATAAGTCACAGCGTACATATACTGTATATGCATGAATATTTACAACTTTGTCTCCTACGTGAGTTGTGACGTCGTCATGACGCATCGACCCACCAGGATAATCGTGGTGTGGTGATCAATCGTGCCCAATTTGGTGTTGATATGCCCAGTAGTTTTTCATCAGTCACAAAAGCAAACCAAAAAAAGGAAAAAAATCCATGTTTTTATAGTATTAGATGTAGTTGTTGCAACATCTGATTTTGTCCTCAAAATACGTTTCATACGAGCACGCGTTTTTGGGGGACAAAAACGTGCAAAAAGATTTTTGCTGACAAAACACAAGGTTCACACAGCAACGTGTGCTGTGTAACGCCTAATATTTGACTGGAAGAAAATTTTCATTCAACGAAGCGTGAGAGCAAAAAACGTTCAACACTGGACAAAAACGTATACTGTGTATATCCACCTTATCCTAGTAAGACCACAGTAAGTACTGTACATGAAATGGACGACGGTTTACTTCAGATAAAGTATTTAGTCTCATATTCGGATAAAACCAACAACTTATTTCCATGTAGATTGCCGCAAGACAATGGCAATGTACGGCTTATTGCATGAAAGGACGGTTTCGAGGAACATAGCCCTTTCTTTACTTTGTAAATAAACCACGTGCATAAAAATAAGGAAAACTTGAAGAAATCGATCTAACGTTGGTCAGATTACCACAGGAAAACAAGGGCAATTTTAGTTATTGTGTTTTCAAAAATCTTATGCGACTCTCTTAAACCTGCAATCATCCATTTCTTAAGTCTGGCACAATTCTGCTGGAAAAGAATATCTGCACACATTAGGGTGGCCAATTTCATACAAAAAAATTATTTTACAAACTTTATATCGCGCATCCTCTCATTTGAGATTTGATAAAAAAGATGTTATTGTAAAACAGTAAGCTAATCGAAAGAGAAGTGGTCTCTCACAACTGTGCAATGTAGGGTGTCTCATAAGACTGGGTGTATGAGAAGTTCCTATAGTTTTGTTCAGTGCTATCCTGTTACTTTTTGGGAGTTCATCGTATGGTATTCAATTACTTATTCTTTTGTGATTTTAGATCAGACAGCGGTAGATTTTTCCTAAAAACTAAGAAAATTAAATAAAAATCATAAAATCAGAAAAAACTTGAAAAAACACATTAAAATTTTTGCTATGAAATTTCTAATCAATTTGCAAATTAATTTAAAATTATTACAAATATCTGAGTCCGAGCTGATGGAAAACTTTGTACAGCGAAACATTAAGTATTGAATGATTTTGCTTTATTGTGGGCGGAGCCTGAGTGATATATACAAACAAGAACCTTAAAACCAGATTACAAGCTTTGTGCGATGCATAAACTGACATCCTCTGGGATAGAGGTTAAAAAACAACAAAATATTTAGGTTTACTACATAAAAACTTCTTCGTTTCCAGAAAACCATTCCACTTACTGTCCATTGGTTTGGAAGATTTCAAATTCTCTATGCATTTGGCATAGCAATGACTTCCGCATCCAAGGTAAGCTTTCCTAGCAGGTACAATTAGCTATGCATAATGGGATTTTTGTGACCTGACTATCATACGTGTTCAAAGTACACATGACATGGAAAAATTGGGATACCCCTCTATCACACCAATATTATGATTAGTCGATTCGTATGGATTTTCTGACCGCAGAAAGATAAAGTAGCTCTGGGACATGCTACTGCAGGAATATCTTCATGAGAGTGTTTATCATCAGGTGAAGAATAATCCGCCAACAACCACAACATAAAATCACGTTGTACAGTCAATCAACCACTCCTTACGCGAAAGCGTTGTATAATAGAGGACCCACGCTTTATTGCAGCGCTGGATAGAATGCTACCATCAAACTCGTAGGGAATGATGATTGTCATCTCTGCTCTCACTGTAGAGCAGGGGTGGCCAACCATTCAGAAACCAAGAGCCACATTTCTTTCTGTGTTTCTGGAAAGAGCCACATTATACACAAGATATAATGATTGCATGAACATCACCCCACCTCTTACTCACTGACATTAACACATACCTTTGCTCAGCTAGATTTATTGTAAATGTCACACACGAACATGATAATGACAGAAATTTACAAGCTATTTATTATCATGCATATTACTTAGTGGGAATTCTGGATTTTCTTTTCTTTAACAATCTTCCTTATTTCGTTGATGTCACTAGAAGTAACTCTTTCACATGGGTGTCATTCAGTACAGATTGGTGCCTTGCTTTCACGTGTTGTCGGGTAGAAAACACAGACTCGCTGATGTATGTTGACCTAAACATTAAGAGCACCTTAAGTGCAACTCGTTTGATATTGGGGTATTTTTCCATTGGCACACTTTTCCAAAACTCAGTGGTCCCTTCCCTTAGGCAGGTTTCAGTTTGGCTTCCTCACAAAGATCGATCATTTCCAATTCAGACGCAGCCTCATCTGAGACTAGAGAGGTTTTCAAACAGTCTGTCTCAAAATTGAATGGGTCGACAAGGAGCGTAATCTGCGGCCTTTTCATTTGTAGATCACGGAACTGCGACACAAAGCTTTCTTTCAGGGTTTCAAAAAGTGTTGCATATATAGCTCTTTGCTTATTTAGGGTAGTGATAGTAACTTGCCCGCTGGCTTTTAGCAGAATGGGAAAATGCATCAAATCTCCCCTTTCAATATGCTCCGTAAACAGCTTCAGTTTGTTGACAAAGCAGACACATTTTCCACCAGGTCAGGCAGCAATTTCAACTTACCCTGCAAATTCAGGTTCAATCTGCTCAAGTGACACAGCATGTCGACCAAAAAAGCTAGATCCATAATTCACTCGAGGTCCGAGAGCTCAGGATAGTTTTTGTTCTTCTCTTTCATGAACAGTTTCACAGCATCTAAAGCTAAAAAAAGCGAGAGAGTAGCTGGCGTTTTGACAGCCACCTTACGATGCAGTGCAGCGGCAGGTCACCTGGAGCCCTTAATCCAGCTCAGCGATAAGATTCTTGAATTGTCGGTGGTGAGGCGCATGTGTGCGGATGTAGTTGACGATTTCCATCAAAGTTTTCATGACCTTGTCCAACTTCAATGATTTAGACACGAGTTGCTCCCTGTGAATAATACAGTGAAAACTCCAAAACTTAGGAAATGTTTGGTCAGCTTTGCACAGCCCCAAAGTTTCGTTCACAGATCCGATCATGGCTGGCGCTCCATCCGTGATTATTGCAGCGAGTTTAGCTATGGACAGATTTGCTTTCTCGATTGCAGCCATCATTGCTTCTTTCACATTTATGCCGCGGGTGCTGTCTTTCAGTGGCACAATATCAAGAAGTTCTTCTTTGATCAAACAATCCGTTGAAATAAATCGTACAAATATTTCCAATTGAGGCTTGTCTTGTATGTCACAACTCTCATCTAATGCGACACTAAAATTCTCGCAAGCTTGGAAGTCAGAGTGCAATTGTGATTCAATAACCATGCTAATATCGGATATTTTGCTTTCAACAGTGTGGAGGGACAGTTGGACATCTGATAACATTCTTTTCAGCTTGTTTTCGGAAGACAAGATTTCAACAATGTCACAAAGACATTTTTTAACGAACTCCCCTTCATTGTATGTCTTTTTGGCCATTGCAATATTCCAAGCCACTAAATACGGTGCAAGCATTACAGTCTCTGAGTGCTTCGTGAATTTTTGGAAAACCTGTATCTGCTTTTCTGCTTGACTTTTCAAAGTGATCAACTTATGCTTGCGAAGTTCAGTCCCTTTCGGAAATTTACGGTTGATGTTAGCATGGAGTGACCAGAAGTGGCGCTGAAGATTTGAAGCTTTGAAATGCACTAATAACGCCTGGCATACAAGGCAGAATGGCTTGCTATTACGTTCAACAAAAAAATATAAGCTCTCCCACTCTGTTAAAAACGCCCTGTGTTCATTCTCATATTTTCGTTTTGCTGTGCATTTTTCCTTCGCCATTATTACTAAAATATACGAAAAGCTAAAAAACGCAAATATAATTAGCTTGTCCACGTGTACAAAAAATACTACAGAGCTAGCAAGGCTACTGGTAGATTTTCACAAAACCAACCGGCTGATAGAAGAAACAAGGCTTGTGAAAAAGAGCCGCTTGAAACCAGGCAAAGAGCCGCATGCGGCTCGCGAGCCGCGGGTTGGCCACCCCTGCTGTAGAGGGAGTTAATGTCGACGAGTTATCACTATCATGTACTTCTCTCATGCAAGCTCAAAATAATTCACATAAAGTATCAGTAGCTGAAGGATGACAGAGCTTTCAACCAACAGTTCCATCTGTTGCACATTTTGGTGGAAAACGTTGGCACATCTGATTAGCACCAACCATGATTCTTTTGCGATTGTTGTAATTGGTTTCAAAAGGTAAAAATTAATGGGCATCTTCAAGCTACCGGTTGGGAGTGGACCTCCGATGGGTCACGAGGTGGTGAAGTTTATGAGGGAGTAGACAGGTGTCAAAGAGCATGTGGCAGCCTTTGTTTTGATACAACAGCTAGTTACACTGAAATTAATACGAGGGCTGTCACTGTAGTGCAACGCTCATGCGAGAGACAACTACTGTTTCTTGCATGCCGCCACCACACGTAGGAAATATGAGCAGCTGGAGTGTTTAACACCCTCTTCATATCGAAGGGATTTGAGATCGATCTGTTTCGTAGATTCAGGTCACAGTGGGCTTCTATCAACATGACGAAGTTTGTTCCTCTTGTGAGTAGAAAAGCTGAAGCAGGTTGTTAAAGTGCAGATGAGAAAATAAGGATTGAATTTCACCACAGTGTTGTTGTAACCAATGTTCAACAAAACCTCGAGGATGCCCAATCTAGTGAGGACTACAGGAAATGTGCAACAAACACTCTTCATCTCCTGGGAGAGTGGGTAGTGCTACAGGATTCGTGCTCCCAGTGCTTATTAGCGTGTAAGATGGATGGTGCGAGGACTTTATTGCCTTAAAATCTTTGAATTTGCATTCAATTCCACATAAGCAACCATGACGTAGACTCCCTACGACAAGTTTGTTTGTTTGTGTGCAAAGTCTATGCAAGCTTCTGGTTTGCAGCCCCTTTTGATAGCAGGGGCTTTGGCGAATAATTTACTTATGCTACATCTGATAGTTACTAACAAGTCGACAGCGACATTGCTAGGGATGCAGAACGAAAAAAGTGGTTGCGCTTGTGGTACCTCAGTGAAGACCTTGCAGAATTGCAGTTGTTTAGTGATGGCAGCACCGATGAAGAAAAACAAGCCATCGTCAATGCACTGCTGGGAGATTCAGTGCTAGAAGATGTTGCATTCCTTCTCATAAGATTCCAAAATTTTGTATTCTTGTCGTTGCAAATTTTGTTTCGCGACTATCACTCAACCTATTTGAAGTCCTTCATTTATATGACAGGACTTTCTCACAATTCCACTCTAAAAATCGGCCTGGAGTGATAGTACATTGCAGCACAAAAAACAGTTCATGCGATGAAGGTAGCAAGGACTGCGCAGAGCATGCGGTCAAGCTGGCTACAGACTTCAATGAAGTCCTTACCAAATACGACCACCAAAGTCAGCTCCCTCACCAAGCTATTGAGCACCACCGAAAACTTCTGCCAGCCAGTGCCAGCAGAGATCAATTAATGCAGCCTGGGGCTGTTTTTGTTCTTATTGTAATTGATTTTTGATATTCCAAGCATTTGCTAGTTAACAATGCACTTTACGCTACATTCCGCATTCTTAAAAGTTTTTGTCTTGGATTTGATGCTTGCTTGAATTATTGTAGATTATTGGTTTTAAATATTTCTAATGCTTATGGAATCACTCCAAAACATCCATGATCAGCATCAAAACTGGTGTACAAGTAAAAAATTTATTCCCATAAAATAAAGCTGCAGCCACTGGATATACAAACAAATTCAGTCATTTCCGAGTAACTTGTGGAGCCGTGAGAGACCACTTACTTATGCTGAAGTCATCTAATATTTATTCTGCGTCATTTTTTCATCAAACCTCCTCAACTCACAGTGTGTGCGATTTTAAATTTCAAAAAAAAATTTTGGGGTCAACTTAATACACATGCTGTTCAATGTTTATACTTTCCCTGACACTCACTCTCCCGTTGATGTGCTTCCACTTTGGGAATGTAGAACCCGACTAGCACCATCAAAAGTTCGTACTGTGAGTGAAACCTGAGGTCCACACGATCGCAGCTCAGCGACTACATCATCGTGAATCATGTGTTCTACACGCTTCCCATTTATCACCATGATAGCATCGCCAGGTTTAAGAAGATTAACCTGGTCAGCTGGAATAAAAAAAACACAAAAATTATGTATTGTAAGCTGTGTCAGTCATGATGTTGCTTCGGTATGATCATAATTATTCATAGACTACCAGCTTGCTACAAGAATTCTAATTGTACGCAAACCGGCATAATGATTTCACAATACTTCAGCAAACCCACAAATACAGGCAATACACTACTACAAGTATGTACAAATTATTCGATTGGATTTGTGAACTTTTGTTTTATAGCGAGCTTCACCATCGGTATTCAAAAATTAAAAATCAACCTAAGTATAAAATTGCACTAATATGTCTCTGCATGAGCAGAGTGGGGCGAGGAGCTAAACGTTACACCTGTCATCACACGACGGTAAGTTGAAAGCTTAAAACGTCACGTTGAATGCGAAATGGCCAGAGAGAGCAGGGGCTTGCAATAAACTTACTTTTCTAGTTGCAACTCTTGCTAGCGCAAAGTGCAACGACTTGTATTGATGATAACTGACTCGGAAGACCGTAAGGTCACTACGCAGTCTTACAAATTGTCCGTCAGTCCTCTAAGTTCGATGGGTTAAATAAGCTCAGATCATTTAATTTACAGCATAAAATATAGTAATCTAAACTAAGGCTGTTGCAGTGCAAAAAAGCAGTTATGGGCTTCATAGCACATACTTTGGGAGTCCAAAACCTCATAAAACGTTGTTAGCATTCGCTAGCAGTGACATGAGAAATATGCTTGGCAAAAGTAATGATGGTACAAAAGCAGGTGGTAGGTATCAGATATTTTTTGCATCAATAACGAATGCCTTTAAATAATACGGTAAACGATGTACTACAAAATGATATTGTTTGCTTTGCTTTTGGCATGTGCACAGCAATGCAAAACTCAGTCATTTCTTGTACGCCATCAATATCAACCATACATAGCACAGTTTGTAACAATGTAATTAGTAAATATTTACCAACACTTTGCAAGTAGTCAAGTTGTCAATTAAGCCACAAATAAGCTATCATTGTGAGATATCGGTAACATAGTTAATAACTTTTTCCGAAGCTAGCCTCCGGTTGGCTGTTTGTTTCAAACAAACATCAGATAACTCGCTAATATTAGATAAGATCTGAAACGCTTGGGCATAGTGTTCAATTAAAAAATCGATATTTTAATACATATTGCAATAATAAAAGTGGTACTATTGGCATAGATCAAGGGTGTGCAATAACATAAATTTTACAATATGCAAAATTTCATTACAAATTTTTCCAAACTGGCATACATTTAAAAACCCTGTTTTAAATTGTAAAAAAGAGTGCATTTGCCTTAATTTTATCCAAAATGTTAATTTTTGGTAAAATCATACGATAATATTCGCACAAACGGTCTGTAATTGTATCTCGTTGGATGTATTTGGTCCGGCTGCGTTAAAGCTCGCGCAATGCTCAGTTCGCTCACCCATGGCATAAATGCTTAATATAAAACACAAAACGTTGAAAAACAAATTTGAAACTTGTTGAGTTAAAAACGCGAATAAGATTAAATTAAAAGAAGTTTTGTAATGTTTCTTGGAATAGGTAAAGCCGGATATGAAACGCTTCTGAGCAAAACAACTAAATTAATCGCTCTGTGACAACCATGAAAAAATCGCTCTTATATCGAAAAAAAACAAGTTAGGATATCTTCTTCGGAATCAGGCTTAAAGATAGCATGCAAACTCAAAAAAAGCAGCTCTCATGTTAAAGAAAGTTGATACTACCTGATTCCTTGTTGAAGACTCTTGATATTAAAACAGGAATTCCATGCTCTGCACCTCCTTTAACACTGAATCCAAGTCCACCACCAGGTTGACGCATGATTGTGATAGACCTCACGCTATAGTAGTAACCGGAGGTAAATCTCACGCTATAGTGGTAGACCTCACGCTATAGTAGCACCATAAACCATTTAGTGGTAGGTTATATGGCGATTTAGTGCAGCGCCTTTCGTTTTCATATTTGTGATATTAGGTCCTTTGGCAGCGCTGTATGCTTTAATTCGGCCACAGCGAGAAAGAGGCAATGCCTTCGCCCAAAGCGATATACCCTATTCCAATATGTGCCCAAGAAGCTATTTTTAAGACGTTCTTATAGAATGCATAAAGAAATACCACGTGTTGCGTGTGAAATAAAAGCTTAAAATAGTAGTAAAACTTGGTTTCATGTGTGATCTCATTCCTAAAAATATGAAATTTATTGAATTTGAGAAGTTGGGTACTGGCTCGTATTTAAGCCAAAAATCGTTTTTCCATTAAAAATTGCAATTTTTAAACAATCCATTAAATTATCAATTGTGACATCACCATGAAGTGACCAACCTCCTTATGACCCTCACATTGGTATGGTGACAAATGATGCCAGGTTTTTAGTTTGTATGCTCAATAATTTTAAAAGAGTTTAGCTTAAAAGCGGTCAATCACAAAATCGTTTGTTGGCTTTTACTTAAGCTCAAAACTACATTCATCTATCCAAAAACACGATCCCTGAAAAAATTATCTTGAATGATGACGCCATCAAACCCTCTTACGATATTCACCTTGGGGTGGCGATCAATCGTACAAGTTTGATCTTTGTACGTCCAGTAGTTTCGGATAAGTCACAGCGTACATATACTGTATATGCATGAATATTTACAACTTTGTCTCCTACGTGAGTTGTGACGTCGTCATGACGCATCGACCCACCAGGATAATCGTGGTGTGGTGATCAATCGTGCCCAATTTGGTGTTGATATGCCCAGTAGTTTTTCATCAGTCACAAAAGCAAACCAAAAAAAGGAAAAAAATCCATGTTTTTATAGTATTAGATGTAGTTGTTGCAACATCTGATTTTGTCCTCAAAATACGTTTCATACGAGCACGCGTTTTTGGGGGACAAAAACGTGCAAAAAGATTTTTGCTGACAAAACACAAGGTTCACACAGCAACGTGTGCTGTGTAACGCCTAATATTTGACTGGAAGAAAATTTTCATTCAACGAAGCGTGAGAGCAAAAAACGTTCAACACTGGACAAAAACGTATACTGTGTATATCCACCTTATCCTAGTAAGACCACAGTAAGTACTGTACATGAAATGGACGACGGTTTACTTCAGATAAAGTATTTAGTCTCATATTCGGATAAAACCAACAACTTATTTCCATGTAGATTGCCGCAAGACAATGGCAATGTACGGCTTATTGCATGAAAGGACGGTTTCGAGGAACATAGCCCTTTCTTTACTTTGTAAATAAACCACGTGCATAAAAATAAGGAAAACTTGAAGAAATCGATCTAACGTTGGTCAGATTACCACAGGAAAACAAGGGCAATTTTAGTTATTGTGTTTTCAAAAATCTTATGCGACTCTCTTAAACCTGCAATCATCCATTTCTTAAGTCTGGCACAATTCTGCTGGAAAAGAATATCTGCACACATTAGGGTGGCCAATTTCATACAAAAAAATTATTTTACAAACTTTATATCGCGCATCCTCTCATTTGAGATTTGATAAAAAAGATGTTATTGTAAAACAGTAAGCTAATCGAAAGAGAAGTGGTCTCTCACAACTGTGCAATGTAGGGTGTCTCATAAGACTGGGTGTATGAGAAGTTCCTATAGTTTTGTTCAGTGCTATCCTGTTACTTTTTGGGAGTTCATCGTATGGTATTCAATTACTTATTCTTTTGTGATTTTAGATCAGACAGCGGTAGATTTTTCCTAAAAACTAAGAAAATTAAATAAAAATCATAAAATCAGAAAAAACTTGAAAAAACACATTAAAATTTTTGCTATGAAATTTCTAATCAATTTGCAAATTAATTTAAAATTATTACAAATATCTGAGTCCGAGCTGATGGAAAACTTTGTACAGCGAAACATTAAGTATTGAATGATTTTGCTTTATTGTGGGCGGAGCCTGAGTGATATATACAAACAAGAACCTTAAAACCAGATTACAAGCTTTGTGCGATGCATAAACTGACATCCTCTGGGATAGAGGTTAAAAAACAACAAAATATTTAGGTTTACTACATAAAAACTTCTTCGTTTCCAGAAAACCATTCCACTTACTGTCCATTGGTTTGGAAGATTTCAAATTCTCTATGCATTTGGCATAGCAATGACTTCCGCATCCAAGGTAAGCTTTCCTAGCAGGTACAATTAGCTATGCATAATGGGATTTTTGTGACCTGACTATCATACGTGTTCAAAGTACACATGACATGGAAAAATTGGGATACCCCTCTATCACACCAATATTATGATTAGTCGATTCGTATGGATTTTCTGACCGCAGAAAGATAAAGTAGCTCTGGGACATGCTACTGCAGGAATATCTTCATGAGAGTGTTTATCATCAGGTGAAGAATAATCCGCCAACAACCACAACATAAAATCACGTTGTACAGTCAATCAACCACTCCTTACGCGAAAGCGTTGTATAATAGAGGACCCACGCTTTATTGCAGCGCTGGATAGAATGCTACCATCAAACTCGTAGGGAATGATGATTGTCATCTCTGCTCTCACTGTAGAGCAGGGGTGGCCAACCATTCAGAAACCAAGAGCCACATTTCTTTCTGTGTTTCTGGAAAGAGCCACATTATACACAAGATATAATGATTGCATGAACATCACCCCACCTCTTACTCACTGACATTAACACATACCTTTGCTCAGCTAGATTTATTGTAAATGTCACACACGAACATGATAATGACAGAAATTTACAAGCTATTTATTATCATGCATATTACTTAGTGGGAATTCTGGATTTTCTTTTCTTTAACAATCTTCCTTATTTCGTTGATGTCACTAGAAGTAACTCTTTCACATGGGTGTCATTCAGTACAGATTGGTGCCTTGCTTTCACGTGTTGTCGGGTAGAAAACACAGACTCGCTGATGTATGTTGACCTAAACATTAAGAGCACCTTAAGTGCAACTCGTTTGATATTGGGGTATTTTTCCATTGGCACACTTTTCCAAAACTCAGTGGTCCCTTCCCTTAGGCAGGTTTCAGTTTGGCTTCCTCACAAAGATCGATCATTTCCAATTCAGACGCAGCCTCATCTGAGACTAGAGAGGTTTTCAAACAGTCTGTCTCAAAATTGAATGGGTCGACAAGGAGCGTAATCTGCGGCCTTTTCATTTGTAGATCACGGAACTGCGACACAAAGCTTTCTTTCAGGGTTTCAAAAAGTGTTGCATATATAGCTCTTTGCTTATTTAGGGTAGTGATAGTAACTTGCCCGCTGGCTTTTAGCAGAATGGGAAAATGCATCAAATCTCCCCTTTCAATATGCTCCGTAAACAGCTTCAGTTTGTTGACAAAGCAGACACATTTTCCACCAGGTCAGGCAGCAATTTCAACTTACCCTGCAAATTCAGGTTCAATCTGCTCAAGTGACACAGCATGTCGACCAAAAAAGCTAGATCCATAATTCACTCGAGGTCCGAGAGCTCAGGATAGTTTTTGTTCTTCTCTTTCATGAACAGTTTCACAGCATCTAAAGCTAAAAAAAGCGAGAGAGTAGCTGGCGTTTTGACAGCCACCTTACGATGCAGTGCAGCGGCAGGTCACCTGGAGCCCTTAATCCAGCTCAGCGATAAGATTCTTGAATTGTCGGTGGTGAGGCGCATGTGTGCGGATGTAGTTGACGATTTCCATCAAAGTTTTCATGACCTTGTCCAACTTCAATGATTTAGACACGAGTTGCTCCCTGTGAATAATACAGTGAAAACTCCAAAACTTAGGAAATGTTTGGTCAGCTTTGCACAGCCCCAAAGTTTCGTTCACAGATCCGATCATGGCTGGCGCTCCATCCGTGATTATTGCAGCGAGTTTAGCTATGGACAGATTTGCTTTCTCGATTGCAGCCATCATTGCTTCTTTCACATTTATGCCGCGGGTGCTGTCTTTCAGTGGCACAATATCAAGAAGTTCTTCTTTGATCAAACAATCCGTTGAAATAAATCGTACAAATATTTCCAATTGAGGCTTGTCTTGTATGTCACAACTCTCATCTAATGCGACACTAAAATTCTCGCAAGCTTGGAAGTCAGAGTGCAATTGTGATTCAATAACCATGCTAATATCGGATATTTTGCTTTCAACAGTGTGGAGGGACAGTTGGACATCTGATAACATTCTTTTCAGCTTGTTTTCGGAAGACAAGATTTCAACAATGTCACAAAGACATTTTTTAACGAACTCCCCTTCATTGTATGTCTTTTTGGCCATTGCAATATTCCAAGCCACTAAATACGGTGCAAGCATTACAGTCTCTGAGTGCTTCGTGAATTTTTGGAAAACCTGTATCTGCTTTTCTGCTTGACTTTTCAAAGTGATCAACTTATGCTTGCGAAGTTCAGTCCCTTTCGGAAATTTACGGTTGATGTTAGCATGGAGTGACCAGAAGTGGCGCTGAAGATTTGAAGCTTTGAAATGCACTAATAACGCCTGGCATACAAGGCAGAATGGCTTGCTATTACGTTCAACAAAAAAATATAAGCTCTCCCACTCTGTTAAAAACGCCCTGTGTTCATTCTCATATTTTCGTTTTGCTGTGCATTTTTCCTTCGCCATTATTACTAAAATATACGAAAAGCTAAAAAACGCAAATATAATTAGCTTGTCCACGTGTACAAAAAATACTACAGAGCTAGCAAGGCTACTGGTAGATTTTCACAAAACCAACCGGCTGATAGAAGAAACAAGGCTTGTGAAAAAGAGCCGCTTGAAACCAGGCAAAGAGCCGCATGCGGCTCGCGAGCCGCGGGTTGGCCACCCCTGCTGTAGAGGGAGTTAATGTCGACGAGTTATCACTATCATGTACTTCTCTCATGCAAGCTCAAAATAATTCACATAAAGTATCAGTAGCTGAAGGATGACAGAGCTTTCAACCAACAGTTCCATCTGTTGCACATTTTGGTGGAAAACGTTGGCACATCTGATTAGCACCAACCATGATTCTTTTGCGATTGTTGTAATTGGTTTCAAAAGGTAAAAATTAATGGGCATCTTCAAGCTACCGGTTGGGAGTGGACCTCCGATGGGTCACGAGGTGGTGAAGTTTATGAGGGAGTAGACAGGTGTCAAAGAGCATGTGGCAGCCTTTGTTTTGATACAACAGCTAGTTACACTGAAATTAATACGAGGGCTGTCACTGTAGTGCAACGCTCATGCGAGAGACAACTACTGTTTCTTGCATGCCGCCACCACACGTAGGAAATATGAGCAGCTGGAGTGTTTAACACCCTCTTCATATCGAAGGGATTTGAGATCGATCTGTTTCGTAGATTCAGGTCACAGTGGGCTTCTATCAACATGACGAAGTTTGTTCCTCTTGTGAGTAGAAAAGCTGAAGCAGGTTGTTAAAGTGCAGATGAGAAAATAAGGATTGAATTTCACCACAGTGTTGTTGTAACCAATGTTCAACAAAACCTCGAGGGTGCCCAATCTAGTGAGGACTACAGGAAATCTGCAACAAACACTCTTCATCTCCTGGGAGAGTGGGTAGTGCTACAGGATTCGTGCTCCCAGTGCTTATTAGCGTGTAAGATGGATGGTGCGAGGACTTTATTGCCTTAAAATCTTTGAATTTGCCATCAATTCCACATAAGCAACCATGACGTAGACTCCCTACGACAAGTTTGTTTGTTTGTGTGCAAAGTCTATGCAAGCTTCTGGTTTGCAGCCCCTTTTGATAGCAGGGGCTTTGGCGAATAATTTACTTATGCTACATCTGATAGTTACTAACAAGTCGACAGCGACATTGCTAGGGATGCAGAACGAAAAAAGTGGTTGCGCTTGTGGTACCTCAGTGAAGACCTTGCAGAATTGCAGTTGTTTAGTGATGGCAGCACCGATGAAGAAAAACAAGCCATCGTCAATGCACTGCTGGGAGATTCAGTGCTAGAAGATGTTGCATTCCTTCTCATAAGATTCCAAAATTTTGTATTCTTGTCGTTGCAAATTTTGTTTCGCGACTATCACTCAACCTATTTGAAGTCCTTCATTTATATGACAGGACTTTCTCACAATTCCACTCTAAAAATCGGCCTGGAGTGATAGTACATTGCAGCACAAAAAACAATTCATGCGATGAAGGTAGCAAGGACTGCGCAGAGCATGCGGTCAAGCTGGCTACAGACTTCAATGAAGTCCTTACCAAATACGACCACCAAAGTCAGCTCCCTCACCAAGCTATTGAGCACCACCGAAAACTTCTGCCAACCAGTGCCAGCAGAGATCAATTAATGCAGCCTGGGGCTGTTTTTGTTCTTATTGTAATTGATTTTTGATATTCCAAGCATTTGCTAGTTAACAATGCACTTTACGCTACATTCCGCATTCTTAAAAGTTTTTGTCTTGGATTTGATGCTTGCTTGAATTATTGTAGATTATTGGTTTTAAATATTTCTAATGCTTATGGAATCACTCCAAAACATCCATGATCAGCATCAAAACTGGTGTACAAGTAAAAAATTTATTCCCATAAAATAAAGCTGCAGCCACTGGATATACAAACAAATTCAGTCATTTCCGAGTAACTTGTGGAGCCGTGAGAGACCACTTACTTATGCTGAAGTCATCTAATATTTATTCTGCGTCATTTTTTCATCAAACCTCCTCAACTCACAGTGTGTGCGATTTTAAATTTCAAAAAAAAATTTTGGGGTCAACTTAATACACATGCTGTTCAATGTTTATACTTTCCCTGACACTCACTCTCCCGTTGATGTGCTTCCACTTTGGGAATGTAGAACGCGACTAGCACCATCAAAAGTTCGTACTGTGAGTGAAACCTGAGGTCCACACGATCGCAGCTCAGCGACTACATCATCGTGAATCATGTGTTCTACACGCTTCCCATTTATCGCCATGATAGCATCGCCAGGTTTAAGAAGATTAACCTGGTCAGCTGGAATAAAAAAAACACAAAAATTATGTATTGTAAGCTGTGTCAGTCATGATGTTGCTTCGGTATGATCATAATTATTCATAGACTACCAGCTTGCTACAAGAATTCTAATTGTACGCAAACCGGCATAATAAGCTATCATTGTGAGATATCGGTAACATAGTTAATAACTTTTTCCGAAGCTAGCCTCCGGTTGGCTGTTTGTTTCAAACAAACATCAGATAACTCGCTAATATTAGATAAGATCTGAAACGCTTGGGCATAGTGTTCGATTAAAAAATCGATATTTTAATACATATTGCAATAATAAAAGTGGTACTATTGGCATAGATCAAGGGTGTGCAATAACATAAATTTTACAATATGCAAAATTTCATTACAAATTTTTCCAAACTGGCATACATTTAAAAACCCTGTTTTAAATTGTAAAAAAGAGTGCATTTGCCTTAATTTTATCCAAAATGTTAATTTTTGGTAAAATCATACGATAATATTCGCACAAACGGTCTGTAATTGTATCTCGTTGGATGTATTTGGTCCGGCTGCGTTAAAGCTCGCGCAATGCTCAGTTCGCTCACCCATGGCATAAATGCTTAATATAAAACACAAAACGTTGAAAAACAAATTTGAAACTTGTTGAGTTAAAAACACGAATAAGATTAAATTAAAAGAAGTTTTGTAATGTTTCTTGGAATAGGTAAAGCCGGATATGAAACGCTTCTGAGCAAAACAACTAAATTAATCGCTCTGTGACAACCATGAAAAAATCGCTCTTATATCGAAAAAAAACAAGTTAGGATATCTTCTTCGGAATCAGGCTTAAAGATAGCATGCAAACTCAAAAAAAGCAGCTCTCATGTTAAAGAAAGTTGATACTACCTGATTCCTTGTTGAAGACTCTTGATATTAAAACAGGAATTTCATTCTCTGCACCTCCTTTAACACTGATTCCAAGTCCACCACCAGGTTGACGCATGATTGAAATAACTCGTTCGTCAGCTAAGGTAGCAGACTGAAAAACATTACTATTGTAATACTAATGATATAGTGTAAAAGTTTGAGAAAGAGGAAGATGAGTTAAGATTGGATTCCTGAATGCAGATAAGAGCGACAGGATGGGATGAAAGAAAGTGAAGTAGTTTAGTGCTCCTGGCTCGAAGACCTCCAGCATTCCATTGAAGAACCCTGAGAGAGCCAGGGGGAGGAGAGGAGGCAGGAGGTGCAGAAGTATAGCCAGAAGCAAGGGACGGTGGTGGAAGGGTAGGGGAAGGAGATATAAGATGGGCAGATGGGGGATAAGAAGTTTGGAGACGAGGGTGGGGCAAGAGTGCGCGAGGAGGGGGGAGTCACAGTGTTACGGCAGGGGGGGCAGCTCCAAGAGTGAGAGCTGCCAAGAGCTCTGAAGTTAGATAAAGAAAGTTGTGAGCACCTTAGATGGACCCATTTGGAGCAAGCGCAGCATTGCACCGACTTGCCCCGCCAGGTCACATTTCCAGCGCACACAGAGCAAGGAAAGATGGGGCCGGGGTTAGGATGAATGTTACCGCTCATCAGGAGAAGAAGAAGAATGAGGAGACGAAGGAGGGCAAGAGTAGGGCAGGAGAGAAGAAAAAGTAAAAACAGGCGACCGATTTTAAAGATGCTGTGTGCTGCCCTTCTGCGGTCGTTCAGGGGGCAGCATAGAGTGCTCGGGGTAACTGGGACCCTCGGGAAGGCCAACAGCCATTTCGACCCAACCCAAATGGGGCCGGGGACCACACCACCACGTTGATGCGGCTGTTGATTGGTGCAGAGACCAGAGATAGGGCGGCTGTACGCAGTGTTTTAGCTCCAGTGCCCCAACCTGAGCCTGCAAGTCGTCTCAGCAGAGCAACGCGCGTTGTTAGTTTTTTGCGCAATGCCTCAAGATGGTGACGAAATGTGAGTGATCTGTCCAGTTTAACTCCAAGATAGGTAGGGACTGGACAGAATGGCAGGCGTTTGCCATTGTTGTAGACATTAAGCTCACGTTTGGCATCTCTGTTGTTCAGGTGAAAGGCCGTCGTCACCGTTTTAGTGTGGCAGAGCTGTAGCCTCCAAGTCTGGAGATATGTTGAGATTGTAGTCATGTCTTGGCTTAAAACCCCCTCCAGATCCTTCCAGTCATCAGAAGAGTGTAACAGTGCCAGATCATCGGCATAAGCATACCTTCTGGAGACCGTTGAAGGAAGATCGTACACATAGATATTGAAAAGGGGTGCCAAGACCGATCCCTGTAGGACGCCGTTTTTCAGACGTCGCAACCTGCTTCGCTTGCTGTCACCGGTAGTAAGAGTGGAACTTCTATTCCGGACAAGTTCCATGATCATACGAACCATGTGCTTATCCGGGAAAAGTCTCAGCAGCTTTCAGGTGAGACCACGATGCCAGACAGTGTCATATGCAGCTGTCAGATCTACAAACACAGCACCGGCCTTCTTTTTTGCCTTGAAAGAATCCTTGATGTTTTGTGTTAGTAAAACAACTTGATCCACTGTCGATTTACCATGTCGAAACCCATCCTGCTCGCCTGGGAGCAGGGGGTCGACAATAGGTTCAATACGAGCGTAGATCAGTCGTTCGAGAATCTTGTAGGGGACACAGAGCAAGGAGATGGAACGATAGCTCTTTGGGTCCTCTACAGGTTTGTTTGGCTTTGGGATCGCAACTGCAAGTGCTCTTCTCCAGACTTTGGGAATTTTGAGTTGGCGCAAGCAGGAAGAGAGGAAGCCACGTAACTTTAAAGCAGTTCCAGCATGGATTATAAGCTCCGGACAAATAGAGTCAGGGCCCCGAGCTTTCCCTGGCTTAACGTGCTGGAGAGCGGCAGCGAATTCTCTGGACGAGAAGTCGCCAGAGAGATTCACTGGAGATGGTATCAAAGCCCTCCAACGGTCAGACACTTCTTGATAAATGAGTCAAGACGACTCATGATCAACACCCTCGTATTTCCCGTTTCTTACCAGCTGAGCAGCAATGGCGTTAGCTGAAACGGGACAGTTACGGGGGCTGTGTCGCGACCTGCCAGTAAGGTTGTTACTTGTGCTCCATGCTTTTCTGCTTGAGTGTGTGAAGTCGATGTTTCGAACTGCCTCCGACCATCGGTCTCTGCGTTTCTTGTCAAGCCAAGTTATTAGGGCTGTAGCAGCCCTGCTTGACTGGTCTACAGCAGGAGACTGCAAAAACGTTTGGTAGAGGGCCTCACACTTAGCGTCCCAACACGGTATGTAGGTGTTACGACAACCGCGTGGGATAGCTTTCTTGGCTGCTTTGCTGATGATATTGCAAAGGTCCTGGTAGGCCTGATCCACATTTGTTGAATCAGGTGATGGCAAATTCCTTGCAAGCTTGTTTGTCAAGGAGTTATAGTGGCTCCAGTTGGCCTTGCGGAAGTTCCATCGCTTTACAGGCCTTCCCGGTACTGGGAGGAAAGCCTTGGTGGTGTTATAAGCGAAGGTCGATGTGGTGACCTAGGAAACTTCTCCAAGATGCGTCTGTAAGGCAAGCGACTATCAGGACCGACGGTGGTAAGGGCAAGATCCGGGTTAGTGCCAGTGTTCCAGCGCCCAGAGTGAAAGCTAGGTTCATCCTTGGGATCGTGAAGAAGGGCAAGATTATTGGAGCTTGCCCAGGCCAGTAGGCAGTCTTCATCTGCGCTGTTGGTGTTATAACCCCAGTCGACATGGGGGCAGTTGAAATCACCTGCATACAGACAAGGGTGAGTGAACACTGGAAGGTCGGAAACTTGCAACCGCGTTGGTGGAGGTTTGTAGATGTTAACGATTTTATAACCGTCAACATCCACGCACAACCACTCAGTCTCCGATGTCGTGGGAGATCGATCGATTTTAGCCACTCACGGACAAACGTGGCAAGGCCATGCTTCCTGCTTAGGGAAAACCCAGCTAGTTGATAGTTTGTTAGCACTAGCTTTTCTGCAGATGTGCATTGGGTCTCCTGTAGAAGGATGACGAACGCCTCAAGCTGAATAGCAAGGTGATGAAGAACGTTCATCTTGCTAGCTGTGAGGCCTTCGATGTTCAGTTGTAGTATTGAGGGCCCACAAAACTTTTTGATGATGTGCCCTGAAAAGGGCAGTTTATGTGCAACGCACTCATCATCCCATCCTGAAAAGGACGTTTGCTGGTTAGCAGGCCCTTGAACATCGGAATAGGTGGATACCCTTCCGGGTGGGCACATTCGGTTTCCACAGAGCATTAGAGAGACTTTCCAATTGCTAGGTGTACTCACGACCCGCGCTGCGTGAAAGCATGTGCCATGCGGGTATGAGTACTTATTACTATAACTTATTACTGAGAACAAGTCAAGAAAGTTTGGTAAAATGTTCTAAATAGTTGTGTTTAGTCAAGCACCAATATAAAGATCTTCACTTTAAAAATTAGCAGATTTAACCTTAACGCAAGGCTTGAGCCAAGAGTTTGAGCAAAGCAGTTTCAAAAACACAATCTTCAAAAACAAATAACATAAGCCTTAAGTTTGACTAGACTGTCGCAAATGTTTATAAGTTTTCAAAGGGAGCCGAGTTAAAAAAATTGAGAATCACAGGCGAAGTCAAAATTATTGTCGAAAAAGAAGACAAGTTATGAATGATGAAGGTTTACATTTAGGGCAAAGTCAAGACACGAGAGTCTTGATTTTCAAACCTAGTCTAAACTGAAGACAAGCGGGGCTTTACTCCTTGATTTTGTTTCGTTTTGGTTCAATCGCAAACTGTGCGCTGTTATTATTATAATTCACACTCCCATACGAAGCTCAACAAACGTACAAAAAGAAAGGTTTTGGACGAATAGCGTTTGTGACAAAAACGTGCTCTTAGGATCATTTAGTGATTGCGTGTAGAATCAGGCCTTGATTGCTGGTCTATCAAGTTCTATAATATGAACAATGATCCCTTTAAATGCAAAAAAGTGCGAAATTGCGAAAATACGTCCGGCGGTTTCTGGTAATTTTTTTCAGTTAGTTAAAATTTTTTACTATTTTGCCAGCGAAATTTTTAGCTGCTTGTTACGTGGGAAGACAGTAAAGAGAAATCAAAGTTGGCCAACGTTTGTTTCGATGTTTTACGTAAACTATGCACGGCCATAACGCAACGGCGATTGACGATGACTCAAATATTGCATTTGCCACTAGCACACTTTTTTGTATCACAAATCATCTCTCAAGCGAACAACAAAGTTTTGCATTTGAAAATGTTGATTCGCGAGTATAATCATGCTCAGTGGTTCTTAAACTTTTTCAGTCGCGCCCCCTTGACATTGGTCATTCATGCTCACGCCTCACCTAGCCTCAAAAATCAAATTCATGAAAAATAGAACAATAATTTATTTGCCACTATCCTGCTTAGTGTGAAGGATGCAACTGTTTTGGGGAAACTAGTCGTTTAACTCGAGGCTTTGTTGAAGACAACGCGCGCATCGAAGATCTGCTTCGCATTCCAGTTTGTTACGAAATTTTGTCTTCATACTCACAAATGCTGAAAATCCACTTTCACATAAATATGTCGATGAAAATGGAAGAAGGGTACGTATCGCCACACTGCCCACATTCTTATATATATGCAAATATTTAGCCCAGAAACTGTTAAGAGACATTGCTTCAAAATCATCTTTAGCAGTGGAGTTGCACTTCATCTCCAAAAACTCTTCCTGCAGTTCTTCCGAAAGAATATCTTCTTTGATTCGAAAAGGATTTCTCGTCATCTTCCACTCTGTTAGTTCAACATTACCCAAGCCGGGAAAATAGCAGTCATATTCTTCTTTCAAAATTTGGAGGTGGGATTCCACTTCTATCTTAAGTTCACCTTCCAGTTTGGCTTTGCTGTTCTCAAGTGCTATGTCCAAGGTAAGGAAATGAGGCTGCATTTCCCCGTTGAACTCGGCGATGCCACAACCCCAGCTTTGCTATGAATGTCCGTATCTCATCGTAATCTTTCATACGGTTCGTGTTCTTTCCTTGCAACAGTAGATTGAGGCAATTGAGAGCTTCGAAAATGTCAACAAGGTATGCTATTGCCAGTTGAAACTCTTGTAATTGGAATGGTAACAGGAGATCTTGTTTTCCCTGAGATTCAAGAAATATACTTACTTCATCTTTCAAACCGTAAACGCGAGCTAACATACAGTATTACCTTTTGATAGCCATCGAACATTTGTATGAAACAACAGATTTTCATGATTGGAATCCATGTGTTTACATAGCTGGGAAAATAACCGGGAATTGACAGCACTTGATTTGATAAAGTTAACAATTCGTATAATTATGGCAACCTTTTTCTTCATTGCAGCAGGTAAAGTCTTGGAGGCCAAAGTCTCTCGATGGATTACGCAGTGAGTTCCAACTGCGTCCGAATTTTTTTGCTTTACCCTGGTAATAAATCCACTCCGACACCCAAGCATCGCTGGTGCACCATCAGTGCAGACGCCAACAAGTTTCTCCCATTTCATGCCGTTTTTGTGAAAGTATGCATCAACAACTCTGAACACATCTTCTGCCTTAGTGGTCGTTTCCAGCGATTTGCAGAATAGCATTTCTTCCTCAATTGTAGCAGATCCAACAAAACGAACATAGCTATCAACTGTGACAATTGAGCTACGTCAGTCGTTTCGTCGCACTGAATGGCAAAATAAGGTGATGCGTGTATCTTTTGAAGAACTTGACATTCAATATCATTTGCAAGCTCATCGATTCGTGTCTTAATAGTGGAATCTGAAAGAGAAATCTTTGCTAACTTCTTGCTGTTGCTTTTCCCGAAAACAAGGCTACTTGTTTTCAACATGCATGGTTTTATTAAAGTTTCGCCAATATTACGAGGTTTTTTTGCTTGAGCTATCATTTGAGCAATTTCAAAAGATGCTTCTACCAGCTCCGCAGATGATAATTGGCTAAAATGCTCCGCACAGGCGATTTTCATTTTTTTAAAAGAATCCTTCTTGCTTTGAAAGAAAGCCAAGGGTTTCGTGTGATGAAGAGGATGTTTTGTTTGAAGATGACGCTTCAAGCGATTTGGCCTCAAAGCATCATTGCTCAACTTTTCGAAACTTATAACGCACAACTTGACCATTCACTGCTGCATCAGTAAAACCATACTGCACATATTCTTCATTGTACTTCCTCTTTTTTGCACTCATTTTTATCACTGCAGCTAAATTAAATACCACTTATTTTTCAAAGGTCTAAAATTTGTAAATTATGGGGGATTAACAAGTTTGAAAAAGTTAAAATTGATCAACCTCAAAATATAAAAACAAATAGAAAATATATTTCGCTTTAAGAAAGCATCATCAGTTCTTAAAAAAAAGCAAACAAAAGTCACAACACTAAGAAAACTACTAATAAATCCTAGCAAAGAATTTCAACTGAAAACAACCAGGTACTGTCCACTCCACAACAACGTTAACAATGAATCTCGCTCGTGAACCTTCAAAAAGTTTGGTAAATACGGTTTAACGGCGTGGGAGAGAAAAGAACGAATAAATGAAAAAGTACAAAATCGACGTGCTAAGTGACATCTCCCGCGGAGAAAGGAAGGCGAAGCATATAACGATGTGTCGATGTAAATAAGACAGCCGAAATTAAAACAGTAACGAATTAAAGTCCAAACAAAATTGTTTTTTAAAACTAGGTCACAGATTCTAATGTAATGGATTAGCAACGAGGTGGTAACGAGATTTGACTGTAGTTCGGAGCTGCTTTTCATCAATATGTCACTGTTATGCTCGCGCCCCCCTTGTGAAGCTTTCACGCCCCCCAGTTTAAGAATCCCTGATCATGCTCATTTCGGGCGTCGGCTTAGGATCAATCCTATTTACATGCACTGCTAACCTGATGTTCTGGAACGCTTACGAATTGCTGTTACAAACATCGTAGATTTTGAGAGATCACTCTTTACTCATAAAACAGAAATAACCAGATTTTTTGCTTCCGCCATTCACTAAGCGCTAGGATACTAATTGATGAACTTTTTAGGGCTAACACAAACACGGGAATTACTACGTCACCCTAGCCTTCTCATCCCCGATAATTTTTTACATTTGGTTTCTATGTCCGTGCATTTGTTTGGACTTTTTTTTTTTATCATCTTCGGAGGTTGACGTGGAGTTAACTCGAGTCCCTGTTGTGAAAGATGTAGCTAAGTACACCAAAAACAACTCGCAACCAGGCGCCTTAAGCGGTTTACAAAGAAATGATTATTTGTGACGGAGATGATGACCTAGACCAGAAATCAAGAAAATCATACAACTGAGCTAAATGCTTCTGCGTAGTTTATGGAGCACAAGGCAAAAACAACTTGAGAAGCACTGAGCTAGACAAAAGAGTGGCGCAATAGACCAACAAAATTAGTTTGAGGGAATATTAAACGTTGCCGGGATATATGAATCAACGTTCCAGATAACCTTTAAAAATTGAACTTCTGCAGGGTCTGAGGGAAGCTGTAGGTTATTGTCGTCATAAATGAAGTCATTCGACCAATTCTGTTGTACGAAAATACATAATAGCCATTCGTCCTCAGCTGTGAATTGCTATTGTGCCATTGTGATGTAATGTTTATGTGAGACGTTTAGCGGCCCTAAGCATAAAGCGATCTGAATCGAGAGAAACGACATTGAATCTACAGTACGTACATTTGATGAACAGCAGTTGGCTACCAATATATCAAAAAACGGGCCCAAATTCTTTTACTACTTCAATATAAATTATTGAAGATGGTGTAACTTTTTGTTCAGCAAAATCAGCAATATTTTGTCTGGCGGATTTCGTGCGTTTGCTAGCAATCTGCACATGCACCGGCGGTTACGCACTGACTAAAATCATAAAGGGAACACTGGATATCAAAAGCTTTAGCGAGTTTCACGGCATGGCTTAACTAACCTGCAGAGAAGACAAGTGTATTTTCAATCGTTTACATTCATCAACGACCATGTCATACTGCGACCGAGTATTTGCTAATTCCGTTTCACATTGTCTTCTCGCGTTTCGCTCTCTTTCCGCTTCCCTGAAATGAATCAACATTGCCCTGCCACATTGTTAAAAAGGTTGCGAAGGTGATATCTTCGAGTTTAAAGCACTTACTTAAGACCAAGTCGATGAAAATGTGATGAAAAAGCGGTTTGTTGGTGACTGGCATTTAAACATAATATTCCGGGCGATATCGAAAAAAGAACATCACTGTCTAATTAATAGCTTTTCTTCTACAATGCGTTTCTGATAGATAGACAACTAATCTTATCTACTAATGTGGAAAACACGATTTATAAACTTTCAGTAAATGTTCCAAGTTTAATGCCCTATGTAAATGACATGAGTTTCCGACCAAGTAAGATCTCGTCCTTTATTTTTCCCCTTCTGACATCAGTTAATTTGAAGTAGAATGAAAAATTATCAGTCTTAAAATTAATGTAATACGAGAGGTCACGCAACTCACCAGAGGAAACAAAGTAAAAGCAACACATGAACTCAAGCTGGGAGTCCATCCATTACGACGATGAAAATAGATTATATGATTTTAACCTTTTAATCTCCAACAAATAGCAAACAAACTAAACAACTGACTCACTTTAAAGCTCGCTCAAGGTCTGCTGGGTCGAGCGCTACCAACTTTTTAGCATAAATTACACGCATGTCATTCCTCTTGGCTTTTGCATTGCACTGTGGACACTTGGGAAAACCATATTTAAGCCATCTTTCTATGCATTCATGGCCAAATATATGACCACATCTAAAAAATCAACTTCAATATATATATATCACCAACTTCATGAAGCCTAAGTGAACTAATAAAGATCAAGAGAAACATCTGTAGACTAAACTACAAAACAGGCGTCAGAGCATTGTTTTAAAACCCCCGCGTTTGCACGTCATCCGTACGCAGATGTCTGTTAGATGGTATGCATTGCATAAGCAAGTGAAAGCCTGATGTCACTTTAAAAAGACAAGCAGAGCTACTGTAACAATAAAGTAAACGGTGTTCAATGTTCAGATCAGCCTGCTTCTAAGTGCAGCTGACTGAACGTGTAAAAACACGCGATAATTCTTGGGAAAACTTTCGATTTGCGAAAGGTGTACATCATATACCGTAACTAAATGTCTTGTACTGACGAGCGACAAACAAAAGAAAACTAAGGTGGAATATGTTTTGGAACTTCTGTGCTAGTGCAACAAACACATAAACATTAAATTGTCCTCATGGAGACCAACAATTAACTTGAACCAACCCGATTGGGTTGAGAACCTGCCATACCTCCGTCCCTCGGAAGGGGTCGGGTAACAACAACACCATTAAATGATATAACAGTAGTAACACAGTAAAAAGATTTTCAATTTATTTATTCAAAGAAACTGACTTTGGCCACAGAGATCTTTAAATCGATCTCACTTTTATTTTCAACTTACATTGACTGATAACTTACTTCATGCTAGAGAATTTACGTTAATAGGTCACGGAATCTGTCATCATACAGTATTTGAAGACATTCTGGGGTAATTACCCAGCTAGAGCTTTCTTTTTACAAGCATAAGTGCAGTGAAACTTTAATCTTAGTCCTAGGTAAACGACTTACCTTAATGAGGTTAGCCGATGACTGCCACTATTTGTCCATGGTTCAAAGCAAATTGGACAACTCAGATCATCATCATCTTCATTATTTGCTGCTACGACTTTCTTATTACTATCATTTTCTGGAGGCGATGACAATTTTCTTTTAGCTCTTTTTTTCTGTCGACCATAGCCGCCTCTACGAGTCACATCTTCACTCAAGTCAGATTGTGAAGGCAAAGCTCTTGGAGGTGCTACAATTCGTGAATTGGTAGGTACATCGGGCAATGGCAAGACTTCCTCAGCGGGTGGATCAAGCAATTGCGGTTCTTCTTCAATGGGCCTATCTTGAGGCTGTGATAATGCATTTTCAACAGATGGAGGACATGGCGGGTTTGAGAGCTGTTTCCTACCGTTGCCCTTTATAGCAGAAATTAAAATTGACTGGGAAACGTAAAAAACTCTTTGATCTTACTTTATGTTAATCGCTTGAGAGATAATTTGTATTACAAAAGAAGTGTGCCAACGTGTGCGATACTAAACTTGTTGTTGAGTCACAGCCACGCAATGCTTCCGTGAGACGCTGCATTGCCCTAGAAAGCGTCGATTCAAACTTGAAATCTTTTTCCCTCGACGCGTTAAGCACTTCCCTCGCGTTCCCTCGAAGTTGATTAAATATTTTGCTAGCAAACTGCAAAAATTTTAACTGAAAAGAAGTTACCGAAAACAGCCGCACATTTGTTACGCACCGTTGAATTTCAACTGCGAATCGGCCAGACAAGTTTTAGCAATACGCACATTTTTGCGTTTAAAGATAATACTGCAAGTAACATAAATCTGCACGTTTTTCGTCGTGTTTCAAGTTAAAAAAGCCTGTTGCTGAAATATTGCGTCTTTGTGACAAACTGTTAAAGCGTTGGTTAAATGTTGGTTCTTTTCGGTAGAGGAGATTGATTGAGCTGAAACAGCAATTATCACGGCTATTCAACAAGAATCTATCTTCGATGACCACAAAGAGTTGTGCGCAATAAACTGACCACGTAAAAAATTGAGCCCTGATTGAAAGAAGCTGAATCTTATTTGTGTTGCAGGTGTACTAAGAAGAGACAGGCTTCGAAACTCATTTTTTTCATTCGATGTTCGGCATCCTATAATCATGCCACCAAACCCATGCATAACTCGTCTGTTGATTGACAAATACCAACGCACGATTGAATGTAGTGAACCCTCCGATACTTGGACTACTCTAGAGATGGGGGCATGGCGGAAGACCATGGAGCCCCAGAAACCAGACAACTCCCTACGGCAGAGCTACTCAACTAATTTTAACGGTGGTCCAGTTAGATAAATTTAGTACTTCCAGAGGTCCAGTAAAATTTTTGACTTACAACGACAAAAATGAAACCCTCATCATCAGTAAATACAAAAAATATGCTTAGATTTTCTCTTAGTCTACACACTCTACACTAATCATTGAAATCAAAAATAAAATGAACTTAGTGTAGTTTGTTCTGCTAATTTGGGAAAAAAAGCGTATTTCTTATTTTTAGCCGGTTCTGAAAATTTGGTCCATAAAAGTAACAGCAAATCAAAAGCGGTGGCAAGGCGTTAGGTTTTCGTACCATACATTAGGCTATCGTGAGCGGCAGTAAGATCTGCCCATACAATGCCTAATTTATTGATTTCTTCAAAATGTTGTTCAACGTCATAGGTTAGTTTAAACACTTGATTGGTTATGCATTGACTATGCCTGAAGCTAACTTGTTTGTCAGGAAGTTGGGGGTCAAAAACAGGTTCTAAACGCCACAAGAGTAACCGCTCGAAAAGGTTGTAAGAAACGCTCAGCAGCGATGTGGGCTGGAAGCTCTTTCAATTATCAAGTGCTTTGCCAGGTTTCGGTACCGAGATGTCCGTGGCCGGTGGCCATATTGTGGGGATTGTTTGGTGGGTGACGCAGGCAGTATAGAATTTTTGAAGCCATGTATCACATTTGAGACAGCAGTGCTTCAGATTGTCTGGGCTTTGAACTTTACCACACTTTAATTGCAGATTTGAACTTTACCACACTTTGATCAGCTTAATTGCAGAGATACATTTTGTAGACAAGAGAAGCACGACAAAGAGATCTTCAGCCCAGTGAAATAAGTTTTTTCCTGTTGCTCATGCAGGTCGTGCTGTTTGTTTGTCCTTTAAAGGTGCCGTTAGTCAATACTAAGAATGTTGAGTTGCGCCGAAGGCGCGAAAATTTTTGCCATTTTGTTTGAAAATAACTTCTTCTTCTTTTGGAAGGGATCCACATTTTCAGATCTTCTTCTTTCGTTTGAGGGCTCATCGTAGGTTTTTGGCTAGATGTTGAAGCCAGTTCTTTGTATCATCAGTCACGTTAATGAGGTTCTAAGATGATAGCTTCGCACGATTCACTTACTCAGGTTGTCAATATTAGCCCAGGAATAAATTCGCTGGTTACCGGGGTACACCACGTGGAAGTTATTGACATGTACCCCATTTTCAGATGCTGGCAGTGATGGTACTCAGGTAGCATCGTGTGTCGACATCCAAAACCGTCAGTCCACGTATTTCTGTAGGTGCCCAATGTACGGGGCATGTCAGAATGATGTGTTCTGCGGTTTGTTCTACAGCGCCACACTCACAATTCGATGTAGGAGCAAGGCCCCATTTGTGCATGAACGACTGAAAACACCCAACACCAGCCCGCAAGCGGTTGAGCCTGACCCATGATGATCTGGACAGGCCCATCCCCATTGGCCTAGTGCTTGTCCTAGGAATGAAAGCACGGAGATCAGATGAACACTCCGAGTATTCCGTGCTCCATTAAAAGTCAGTCCATTGAGCTGCACGAATATCCAATTCAGTTAGATCTTGCAGTAACTTCCGTCCAGCGGGCACAAAGGGGAGTCTAGATTTTAGTCTCTCTCTGTAGCCGTCTGGGGACCTAGCCAATAATTCATGAAGAATATGGCCTGGGTCCAGACTGCCACGATGTGCCAGGGAGACTGTTGCTCCTAATCGGCAAAGCTCAGCCGGCTGGATACCTGCAAGGACGGGTAGATAGTCTGTTGGAGTTGGACGCAGGCATCCAGTGACAATGCGCAATGCGTCGTTGAGAACACTATCGAGGAGGCGAGTGTGTGCACTGCGACACCAAACTGGTGCACAGTACTCCGCAGTAGAGTAGACCAGAGATAGGGCGGCTGTACGGCGAAGCTCAGCCGGCTGGATACCTGCGAGGACGGGTAGATAGTCTGTTGGAGTTGGACGCAGGCATCCAGTGACAATGCGCAATGCGTCGTTGAGAACACTATCGATGAGGCAAGTGTGTGCACTGCGACACCAAACTGGTGCACAGTACTCTGCAGTAGAGTAGACCAGAGATAGGGCGGCTGTACGCAGTGTTTTAGCTCCAGTGCCCCAACCTGAGCCTGCAAGTCGTCTCAGCAGAGCAACGCGCGTTGTTAGTTTTTTGCGCAATGCCTCAAGATGGTGACGAAATGTGAGTGATCTGTCCAGTTTAACTCCAAGATAGGTAGGGACTGGACAGAATGGCAGGCGTTTGCCATTGTTGTAGACATTAAGCTCACGTTTGGCATCTCTGTTGTTCAGGTGAAAGGCCGTCGTCACCGTTTTAGTGTGGCAGAGCTGTAGCCTCCAAGTCTGGAGATATGTTGAGATTGTAGTCATGTCTTGGCTTAAAACCCCCTCCAGATCCTTCCAGTCATCAGAAGAGTGTAACAGTGCCAGATCATCGGCATAAGCATACCTTCTGGAGACCGTTGAAGGAAGATCGTACACATAGATATTGAAAAGGGGTGCCAAGACCGATCCCTGTAGGACGCCGTTTTTCAGACGTCGCAACCTGCTTCGCTTGCTGTCACCGGTAGTAAGAGTGAAACTTCTATTCCGGACAAGTTCCATGATCATACGAACCATGTGCTTATCCGAGAGAAGTCTCAGCAGCTTTCAGGTGAGACCACGATGCCAGACAGTGTCATATGCAGCTGTCAGATCTACAAACACAGCACCGGCCTTCTTTTTTGCCTTGAAAGAATCCTTGATGTTTTGTGTTAGTAAAACAACTTGATCCACTGTCGATTTACCATGTCGAAACCCATCCTGCTCGCCTGGGAGCAGGGGGTCGACAATAGGTTCAATACGAGCGTAGATCAGTCGTTCGAGAATCTTGTAGGGGACACAGAGCAAGGAGATGGAACGATAGCTCTTTGGGTCCTCTACAGGTTTGTTTGGCTTTGGGATCGCAACTGCAAGTGCTCTTCTCCAGACTTTGGGAATTTTGAGTTGGCGCAAGCAGGAAGAGAGGAAGCCACGTAACTTTAAAGCAGTTCCAGCATGGATTATAAGCTCCGGACAAATAGAGTCAGGGCCCCGAGCTTTCCCTGGCTTAACGTGCTGGAGAGCGGCAGCGAATTCTCTGGACGAGAAGTCGCCAGAGAGATTCACTGGAGATGGTATCAAAGCCCTCCAACGGTCAGACACTTCTTGATAAATGAGTCAAGACGACTCACGATCAACACCCTCGTATTTCCCGTTTCTTACCAGCTGAGCAGCAATGGCGTTAGCTGAAACGGGACAGTTACGGGGGCTGTGTCGCGACCTGCCAGTAAGGTTGTTACTTGTGCTCCATGCTTTTCTGCTTGAGTGTGTGAAGTCGATGTTTCGAACTGCCTCCGACCATCGGTCTCTGCGTTTCTTGTCAAGCCAAGTTATTAGGGCTGTAGCAGCCCTGCTTGACTGGTCTACAGCAGGAGACTGCAAAAACGTTTGGTAGAGGGCCTCACACTTAGCGTCACAACACGGTATGTAGGTGTTACGACAACCGCGTGGGATAGCTTTCTTGGCTGCTTTGCTGATGATATTGCAAAGGTCCTGGTAGGCCTGATCCACATTTGTTGAATCAGGTGATGGCAAATTCCTTGCAAGCTTGTTTGTCAAGGAGTTATAGTGGCTCCAGTTGGCCTTGCGGAAGTTCCATCGCTTTACAGGCCTTCCCGGTACTGGGAGGAAAGCCTTGGTGGTGTTATAAGCGAAGGTCGATGTGGTGACCTAGGAAACTTCTCCAAGACGCGTCTGTAAGGCAAGCGACTATCAGGACCGACGGTGGTAAAGGCAAGATCCGGGTTAGTGCCAGTGTTCCAGCGCCCAGAGTGAAAGCTAGGTTCATCCTTGGGATCGTGAAGAAGGACAAGATTATTGGAGCTTGCCCAGGCAAGTAGGCAGTCTTCATCTGCGCTGTTGGTGTTATAACCCCAGTCGACATGAAGGGAGTTGAAATCACCCGCATACAGACAAGGGTGAGTGAACACTGGAAGGTCGGAAACTTGCAACCGCGTTGGTGGAGGTTTGTAGATGTTAACGATTTTATAACCGTCAACATCCACGCACAACCACTCAGTCTCCGATGTCGTGGGAGATCGATCGTATAAGGTCCATTTTAGCCGCTCATGGACAAACGTGGCAAGGCCATGCTTCCTGCTTAGGGAAAACCCAGCTAGTTGATAGTTTGTTAGCACTAGCTTTTCTGCAGATGTGCATTGGGTCTCCTGTAGAAGGATGACGAACGCCTCAAGCTGAATAGTAAGGTGATGAAGAACGTTCATCTTGCTAGCTGTGAGGCCTTCGATGTTCAGTTGTAGTATTGAGGACCCATGAAACTTTTTGATGATGTGCCCTGAAAAGGGCAGTTTATGTGCAACGCACTCATCATCCCATCCTGAAAAGGACGTTTGCTGGTTAGCAGGCCCTTGAACATCGGAATAGGTGGATACCCTTCCGGGTGGCACATTCGGTTTCCACAGAGCATTAGAGAGACTTTTCAATTGCTAGGTGTACTCACGACCCGCGCTGCGTGAAAGCATGTGCCATGCGGGTATGAGTACTTATTACTATAACTTATTACTGAGAACAAGTCAAGAAAGTTTGGTAAAATGTTCTAAATAGTTGTGTTTAGTCAAGCACCAATATAAAGATCTTCACTTTAAAAATTAGCAGATTTAACCTTAACGCAAGGCTTGAGCCAAGAGTTTGAGCAAAGCAGTTTCAAAAACACAATCTTCAAAAACAAATAACATAAGCCTTAAGTTTGACTAGACTGTCGCAAATGTTTATAAGTTTTTAAAGGGAGCCGAGTTAAAAAAAATTGAGAATCACAGGCGAAGTCAAAATTATTGTCGAAAAAGAAGACAAGTTATGAATGATGAAGGTTTACATTTAGGGCAAAGTCAAGACACGAGAGTCTTGATTTTCAAACCTAGTCTAAACTGAAGACAAGCGGGGCTTTACTCCTTGATTTTGTTTCGTTTTGGTTCAATCGCAAACTGTGCGCTGTTATTATTATAATTCTCACTCCCATACGAAGCTCAACAAACGTACAAAGAGAAAGGTTTTGGACGAATAGCGTTTGTGACAAAAACGTGCTCTTAGGATCATTTAGTGATTGCGTGTAGAATCAGGCCTTGATTGCTGGTCTATCAAGTTCTATAATATGAACAATGTTCCCTTTAAATGCAAAAAAGTGCGAAATTGCGAAAATACGTCCGGCGGTTTCTGGTAATTCTTTTCAGTTAGTTAAAATTTTTTACTATTTTGCCAGCGAAATTTTTAGCTGCTTGTTACGTGGGAAGACAGTAAAGAGAAATCAAAGTTGGCCAACGTTTGTTTCGATGTTTTACGTAAACTATGCACGGCCATAACGCAACGGCGATTGACGATGACTCAAATATTGCATTTGCCACTAGCACACTTTTTTTGTATCACAAATCATCTCTCAAGCGAACAACAAAGTTTTGCACTTGCAAATGTTGATTCGCGAGTATAATCATGCTCACTTCGGGCGTCGGCTTAGGATCAATCCTATTTACATGCACTGCTAACCTGATGTTCTGGAACGCTTACGAATTGCTGTTACAAACATCGCAGATTTTGAGAGATCACTCTTTACTCATAAAACAGAAATAACCAGATTTTTTGCTTCCGCCATTCACTAAGCGCTAGGATACTAATTGATGAACTTTTTAGGGCTAACACAAACACGGGAATTACTACGTCACCTAAGCGCAACGTCAGCCTAGCCTTCTCATCCCCGATAATTTTTTACATTTGGTTTCTATGTCCGTGCATTTGTTTGGACTTTTTTTTTTATCATCTTCGGAGGTTGACGTGGAGTTAACTCGAGTCCCTGTTGTGAAAGATGTAGCTAAGTACACCAAAAACAACTCGCAACCAGGCGCCTTAAGCGGTTTACAAAGAAATGATTATTTGTGACGGAGATGATGACCTAGACCAGAAATCAAGAAAATCATACAACTGAGCTAAATGCTTCTGCGTAGTTTATGGAGCACAAGGCAAAAACAACTTGAGAAGCACTGAGCTAGACAAAAGAGTGGCGCAATAGACCAACAAAATTAGTTTGAGGGAATATTAAACGTTGCCGGGATATATGAATCAACGTTCCAGATAACCTTTAAAAATTGAACTTCTGCAGGGTCTGAGGGAAGCTGTAGGTTATTGTCGTCATAAATGAAGTCATTCGACCAATTCTGTTGTACGAAAATACATAATAGCCATTCGTCCTCAGCTGTGAATTGCTATTGTGCCATTGTGATGTAATGTTTATGTGAGACGTTTAGCGGCCCTAAGCATAAAGCGATCTGAATCGAGAGAAACGACATTGAATCTACAGTACGTACATTTGATGAACAGCAGTTGGCTACCAATATATCAAAAAACGGGCCCAAATTCTTTTACTACTTCAATATAAATTATTGAAGATGGTGTAACTTTTTGTTCAGCAAAATCAGCAATATTTTGTCTGGCGGATTTCGTGCGTTTGCTAGCAATCTGCACATGCACCGGCGGTTACGCACTGACTAAAATCATAAAGGGAACACTGGATATCAAAAGCTTTAGCGAGTTTCACGGCATGGCTTAACTAACCTGCAGAGAAGACAAGTGTATTTTCAATCGTTTACATTCATCAACGACCATGTCATACTGCGACCGAGTATTTGCTAATTCCGTTTCACATTGTCTTCTCGCGTTTCGCTCTCTTTCCGCTTCCCTGAAATGAATCAACATTGCCCTGCCACATTGTTAAAAAGGTTGCGAAGGTGATATCTTCGAGTTTAAAGCACTTACTTAAGACCAAGTCGATGAAAATGTGATGAAAAAGCGGTTTGTTGGTGACTGGCATTTAAACATAATATTCCGGGCGATATCGAAAAAAGAACATCACTGTCTAATTAATAGCTTTTCTTCTACAATGCGTTTCTGATAGATAGACAACTAATCTTATCTACTAATGTGGAAAACACGATTTATAAACTTTCAGTAAATGTTCCAAGTTTAATGCCCTATGTAAATGACATGAGTTTCCGACCAAGTAAGATCTCGTCCTTTATTTTTCCCCTTCTGACATCAGTTAATTTGAAGTAGAATGAAAAATTATCAGTCTTAAAATTAATGTAATACGAGAGGTCACGCAACTCACCAGAGGAAACAAAGTAAAAGCAACACATGAACTCAAGCTGGGAGTCCATCCATTACGACGATGAAAATAGATTATATGATTTAGATAATAACCTTTTGATCTAGAACAAATAGCAAACAAACTAAACAACTGACTCACTTTAAAGCTCGCTCAAGGTCTGCTGTGTCGTGCGCTACCAACTTTTTAGCATAAATTACACGCATGTCATTCCTCTTGGCTTTTGCATTGCATTGTGGACACTTGCGAAAACAATCTTTAAGCCTTCTTTCTATGCATTTATGGCCAAATATATGACCACATCTAAAAAATCAACTTCAATATATATATATCACCAACTTCATGAAGCCTAAGTGAATTAATAAAGATCAAGAGAAACATCTGTAGACTAAACTACAAAACAGGCGTCAGAGCATTGTTTTAAAACCCCCGCGTTTGCACGTCATCCGTACGCAGATGTCTGTTAGATGGTATGCATTGCATAAACAAGTGAAGGCCTGATGTCACTTTAAAAAGACAAGCAGAGCTACTGTAACAATAAAGTAAACTGTGTTCAATGTTCAGATCAGCCTGCTTCTAAGTGCAGCTGACTGAACGTGTAAAAACACGCGATAATTCTTGGAAAAACTTTCGATTTGCGAAAGGTGTACATCATATACCGTAACTAAATGTCTTGTACTGACGAGCGACAAACAAAAGAAAACTAAGGTGGAATATGTTTTGGAACTTCTGTGCTAGTGCAACAAACACATAAACATTAAATTGTCCTCATGGAGACCAACAATTAACTTGAACCAACCCGATTGGGTTGAGAACTTGCCATACCTCCGTCCCTCGGAAGGGATCAGGTAACAACAACACCATTAAATGACATAACAGTAGTAATACAGTAAAAAGATTTTCAATTTATCTATTCAAAGAAACTGACTTTGGCCACGGAGATCTTTAAATCGATCTCACTTTTATTTTCAACTTACATTGACTGATAACTTACTTCATGCTAGAAAATTTACATTAATAGGTCACGGAATCTGTCATCATACAGTATTTGAAGACATTCTGAGGTAATTACCCAGCTAGAGCTTTTTTTTTAGAAGCATAAGTGCAGTGAAACTTTAATCTTAGTCCTAGGTAAACGACTTACCTTAATGAGGTTAGCCGATGACTGCCACTATTTGTCAATGATTCAAAGCAAATTGGACAACTCAGAGCATCATCATCATCTTCATTATTTGCTGCTACGACTTTCTTATTACTATCATTTTCTGGAGGCGATGACAATTTTCTTTTAGCTCTTTTTTTCTGTCGACCATAGCCGCCTCTACGAGTCACATCTTCACTGACGTCAGATTGTGAAGGCAAAGCTCTTGGAGGTGTTGAATTTTCATTTTCAAACGCATCAGTTTCATCTGAATCTAAAAGACCACTATAACCTCGATCAGTTGAAGCAACATCTTCATTTGCATTTAGAAGCGACATTGTCCAATGAATATAAATTTTTACAAAAAAATATTGTGAATACTCTGCATATTGGTCCTATTACCAAAAATATAACTACATATACCTAATATAATATTTTGCTCAATATCTTCAATACCTAATATAGCACTGTGTCAATTACAATTAAAAATGCGTAGTGATTTGACACTTATTTTTGCAGAACACAACTCAACTTTGATGATTCTACATGTTCATTCGACTCGTTGAGTATGAGACGATATTATACTTCTTTAAGTCAGCAGCTAACAAAATAGTTGGCAAGCAATAATTCTGTTTGGCCATGCAACATTCATTTCTCTTGAGCGTCAAAGTTTAGTCCCAGAACACTTTTCTATCAGCTATGCACAAAACAACTTTGTGTTTGAACACAATTTTATGTTCCCACTACGGCTGACACTGTGCATTTTCATGACAAGCAGTACAAACAGAGAAGGAAATTTTCTTTTGCGGTTCTACAACAATGCAGTAATCTTGAGATTTTCACGCATAATTATATCAAGCAATTGTTTAAAAAAGCTGCACTTCAACAAACTTGATCACATTGCTTATACCATACCATACCACTGTATGAGCAGATGAAGCAAGTAGTGCTGCATGCAGTAACAATGGAACAGACCTCTCTAATCTTTTACAAGCTTTGGACTGCTATTGTTTTGTTCTGGTGGCCACAATTGAACACAAGCTACAATTGCTTTAACAGCAACTTGCGTTTCTAACAAGTATTTACACCTTTTGGTGCAAGGCCAATGAATTCACATTCCTAGTATCTGTCATTAAATTCAAGACAATCCATTTGGGATCAATACAAACCAAATCTTTGATATCTTCAAATATAAATACAGTAGAACGCCGTTTATCCGAACGCTTATTATCCGAACACGACTTTAACAAAAGTCATTTAGAGCCTGAAATCAATAGGTGAGAAGCATTAGAACGTCCATTGTGTTTAGAGAAAATAAATGCGTCCAAAAAGCAAAAAGCAATTGACTCGTGATGCATTTATTTAAAGTTTGCAACCAGTTACTATACCGCCAATGCCAATAATATACAATAAACCGCAATGTCTGTGAACCGTATATGATGTATTTTTGTAATATTGCATGTTGTTCGATTATCCGAACAAATTACTTATCCGAACCACCCTTGGTTTTAATTAGTTTGGATAATCGGTGTTCTACTGTATTAGCCAAAACCACATTAGGAAATTCTAATTCACTTTTTTTTATATATTGATAATGTTGCTGTCATTTCCTAGTTTCAATTGACATCGCCTTTTTTAAAAAAGGGTCACGTAGTACCCAAACATCAAATGACCACAATGTCGTAAGAAATGTGCATTTTGTTGTTGCTCTTTCTACAATAATGCGAGTAAGATATTAGGCCAGGAGTGCAAAAATACAATTATGTGCTTGCACTGCAAGAAAGTTTGTGTGCGAACATGATTTGCAGTGACTTATACATACGAAAAATGAATGGCAAAGTTTATACATGTGTGTGCAACTAAAAATTTCTATGTGGTACTAAATTCAAAAAAAATTTTGTACCCCTATATTAAGCACTAATATGCATCATCAACTAAAAAGCTGACAGAGCAATCTAATACACTAGCATTCAATAAAAGTATGAAATCGTTTTATTCTTTATGTGTCAAGGCTATTTCAATCAAGACTGTCATGGAATACAGAACAGAATTTGCAGCTATATTTTCCCACAAAAATTTAAAAAGTAAATAACAGAATATGGCATGATTTATTATTTAATTCTTGTTAAAACATAAAATTGATTTGAATCAGGAGTGCATTTAGGATGTGATAAAGGGTGACTACCCTCCAAACAAATTGACAGAAGCAATAAAAGTCACTGATCTCTAAAAAAGATCTGCACTTGATTTTGGAGCATAAAATAAGCCACATTCTAGCTTTTACATATTGTTAAAAAAAAAGTTTCCGAGCTTGGAAAAAGTGCAAAAATGTCTGATGGTCGTCACAAATTTGTAAGTTTCACACTTCATAAAAAGATTGAGCTTAGCTAATGTTCACCACATCTCCTGCCAAAACAAAATAGTTTCTAAACATGGGCCTAATTGAAATTACCATCAGTAATCACCCATAAACTGAAATAGCCAAGTCTTTGCCAATGCTAATCTACAACCTGTAGGCAGGCTACTTCTTCATAAATTTTAAGGCTGAGATGACCACTGCATAATTTCGCCACCAAAGTATAATAACAGTTTTGTCCTGAAGATTTTATTAATGTGTCACCCAATTGTTGTATGAACAGGTTTTAAGTCATCTATGAAAAATTCTGATTAGCAAGAAACTAGAGTCACTGCTGCAAAAGACACAGAAGAGCAAAGAAACAACTTGCAAGTCAGGCATCTTGACTGGACAAAAAGTGACTATTATTTGTAACAAAAATGATGGCCTACACCAGTGGTTTTGAACCAGAAAACCCTACTTGGCCAGTATTTATTGAGCCTACATCCAGAGCAAATTCAGCTACATGACTTCTTACCGTATTGTTAGGACACTGCCCCTAAAATTTGGAAAATTTGTCTTGACAACAGATTACCTCTGAAACTGAGAAAAATATATAATCTGATCACAAATATAAGTCAGGAGGGAAAAGAGAACACATGCCAAAATTGGATGAGAAAAACCAACCTAAAGAGTGCCATCCTTAACAAACAAAATACATCTAAGAAAAGAAAAGATGCCACTACTCATTGATCTATGTCATGGGCAAACTTTGATAATGTATAGTCAATTGGGGTAATTATTGGACAAAATTGAAAAACGTTAAAATTTTTCAATGTAAAATACAGTTTTTTATTGTCTTAGCACATGGTAATCATAGGTCAGCGTTTACTGCCTCAGTTAAAAAAGAAAGGATCGCTGCAACTCTTTCCCATAAGAAGTTAAAGATTTTTTCTGGTCCAATAATTACCCCAGCATTTGGGGTAATTATTGGACAGATAGGAGGTAATTATTGGACAACACCTAACTAATTCATAATTATTCAAAACTTATCTATTATTAGTATCCTACAACTTAACAATGAAGTTTTTTGCCATCTGCGATCTAATACTGTTGTGTAGTTGCACATCTTGATAATATTACAGCCAATAAATTAATGAATATACTTACAACACAAAAACTCACGACAGAAACGAAATACAATGAAAATAAAACCAAACTATAACATAAGCAAAACCTTTCAAACACTACAGTTTAGGAAACAGTCTGTTGTATTCGCTTTGGCAGTCACGTTTCACGACCTTATCAAAAGTTTATCAAACTTTTGGATAATCAGTTACCGTATTCGCCACTTTTTGCCTTTCTCTGCTGTGGCTTCCAAAGGTCTGCTATTAAATAAAAATCTTAGAAATCATCAATATCTGGAGGAAGATGTGAAGGGGTTTCATTTACCCCAATTGTGGCATAACCAATATCTGGCTTTAAACAGCTTAATGTCAAGGAAATTGTTGGACCTTCAAAATCGTGCAGAAATTTTTGCATCAGTTTTCCAAAGTAGAGTCCAGCTTTTTTGCCACGACTATCAGAATAATAAATTCCTGCAAAAAATTTATCCACAAGTTGATTTTCAGCAACTGGAGGGTTTATTTTAAACTAGACAGATTTTCAGTGCAAGTAAGACTGCCTTTCAGTTACAGGTGGAAACAGAGAATGTTCTGGAAAAATACTTCACCGTCCATCCAACCTGACTTATTGGGATAGATCCAAGGATAAGTTGGGGCATTAGCAGGCATTGTTGGTCTCCATGTAGACTACACTTGCTGACCCTGAAAGATTATTAATGGAAGAAGTTTAATTGCACTAGCTAAGCATGCACCAACAACAGTTGTATTTTCTCGGCCAGAACCAGGTACAATATGCAGCATCTTCTGTTCTTTTTCAGATATGACTTTGCATTTTTTAGGTGAATAAGGTAGTCCCATTTCATCCATATTCCATATTAAATCACGACGATTTTGCAGACCTAACTTTTGAATGCTTTCCTCCAGTATATCATAGTAATGATACATGATAAAAGAATTTTTAGTAGCATTATACATTGCGACATTGAGCTTAGTAGCATTTTTCAATGACAGACTGTTCTTTTCAAGAAATAGTAATATCAAATCAGGCCCGTGTTACCCTTCATTTCCTTTGTATTGTAACCTCATTTTTGCATCAGTGAGGTCATTGTATTGCACGTAACTACCAACAATGTCTCTCACATCCTTAATGGAAGGTGCAAATCCCATTTCTGTCAATTCCACTATGCATTTCTTCAATTCTTATGAATGTTCCTTAGTTAGCACAGGTTTACATCTTTGGCCTGTTGGTATTACTTTTTGTTTATGTATACAAATATAAAATTGTAAGGTAGGCTTTGGAATTGAATACTTCTCAGATAGCTTTCACACACTTGTTTCATTAAAAAAATTTATTTTTTTATTTTATTTCTACAAATTTAAGCGCCAATTTAAACAACAAAGGAGGTGGAAATAGACAAAACAAAATATTTCCATAGGAAATATCACCGTCATAGGCGTACGAAGTGGGGGGTCCGGGGGGGCACTGGCCCCTCCTGGTTGTAAAAATTTCGGGCAACTTTTAATTTTTCGGGCAATTTGAGTAAGTGTCCTTACACTTTTGCCGAAAAATTTGTCACTGCAATAGCATCTCCAAAAAAAAAAAAAAAAGGTCAACATCTGTTTGGACACACGTTTGATGGCATATTTAGGCCAAAAGTAATGGAAAAGGTGCAGCGTAACAGGCGATGACCTTTTTTTTTTTTTTTTTTTGGAGATGTCATCGCGGTGACAAACTTTTCAGGCAAAAATTTGGTGCCCCCCCAAATGGGTTTGAGGTCGTACGCCCATGATCACCGTGGTCGCTATAGAGATGGACAGTGGGTATTTGGTGGTGTGGAGCAAGAATCCAGAAATTGCTTTCTCGTGGCAGTGTCAAATAGAAAGACTGATACTCTTTTTCCTCCAATACAAGAGTAGATTCTCCCAGGAACTCGAGCCATAAGTGACAGTTGGGCAAGTTATGCTACAATTGAACAAAGGAGTCGGGGCACATTTGTAGTGGATTGCTCCCCTACATATTATTGCCAACATCATAATACAATAATTAGTGGCAACATTGCCAGAAAATGTGCTTTGTATAGTAGTGAAATAGCTGAGGCTTTTTGACTTTCTCGTATTGCAGGTTACATAAGCTTGTATGTTGTATTGGTGAAGTTTTGTTGTGGTAGCATCTGGAATCCGGGAACGGGTTGGAAGTGAAGAGGAAACAACTGAAAGATTGTCAGAACCATCAAGGTGTTCTACACATTAACACATGCAGCTGTAAACCACAGCTTAAATTTTGTTGATCCCCAGGACCCCAGCATCCATACGAATCGCATTGAAAATATGTGGATGCACGCTAAAAGGAAATTAAGATGCCAGTTTGGAACGAGTGAACCTTTATTTGGTGGATACCTTTTTGAATTCATGTGGTGTTCTCGTTTTCCTGACTACAATAAACTATTTAAAAATATTGTTATCTCTATTAGAGAAGTGTATGTTGTTTAGAGAGTGCTGTTGTGGGTAAATGCCTCGTGTATTATTTTACAATAAAGCTTTTTTTGGATATATAGAATTTTTTTAATTTATTGCGCTAAAGTACAGAATTACCATATTATTTTCAATGATAGTTTTTTTGATGGAGTTTTTATTCCAGTTTTTTTGGCCTAGGGTTGTACTTTCTTTACATTATTAGCTTAACACTACAACTTACTCACTCCAGTGTTTAATATGCATTTAGGTTAGTGCATAGTTGCAACACTACTACTAGTTGCAACAACACTACAGAAGTCAAAAGAAACAAAAACGCAAGTGTCCAGTAATTACCCCATCAACTGAAATTTTGTGTGGGGTAATTATTGGACAGCTATTACACGAAACCTGTAGGAGATAGATTTGCATATTCATCATATATGATAGGTTCAGTGCTATTCCTGATCGAGTTTTCAAAATTAAATTTCAATTAAACAAAATTGATGTTGATTTTAACAAATTACTTTTTTTACTTAGGTAGCTAAAATATCAGAAAATGACAAAAGGTTGTGAAGGTGCCTGTAGTCGCAAAAATATCATGATAGTTGGCAATAATAAAGTATCTACATAAGCAGTAGTACTCCCACTATAAATTCCATGAAAGACACTACAAATACCGTAAATGCTGTAATATTTTCACCAGCAATCTGTCTATTAATTACCCCATACTTTTAGCTGTCCAACAATTACCCCAGGTGACTATATACAAAAAAATAAATTATACAAGGAGACTGGTAAATGCTACATTTTTACAGGTGAATTGATGCTACAAACAAAGCTGTTTAAAAAAAATTCTCTGGTAAAAAGAAAGCTAAGAAACAACCTATTTGTTGCTGGTAAATCACTGTTGCTTCACTGTCATGTATTCTATAGGGCAGATATTTTGCTGCCCAAAAACAAATTTTGGTCAAAGGACTTATACATTGAAATGAAATAAACAACAATCAATTTTAATTATGGCATAAATAGCAGTTTTAAAAGCATATTTTTGTGTAGACTAAGAATGCAAATTTGTTTAATTGATCATTAAAATAATTTTTTCTAATTTTAGTTAGGCCACTAGGACAGCTTCATCGTGCCAGTCTGCCACAAAGTGATAGAAGTATCCCAGTAAGTGTTTTACTTAAAGAAACATCAGGTAAACTTGCTGCCTTTTTCTGATGTCATCTTATTTACTTTAGGCAGTGGCTATTTTGCTGTCGACGGCAATTTACCCTCAGAGATGATTTTGCCGTGAGTTATTTGTGATTGGTCAATCTTAATGACGTACTAAACATGTGATATTTGGTCGTTTCTGATTGGTTAATTTTAAAAACCAATTAAAAAAATTTTATACCCCCAGGTCTCTATCCCCTACCCTATACACTCCCTTCCAGTGTACACTGCTCGTACATTTACATACCGGGCCTGCCCCTTCAGTGTACACTGCCTTTCTTTTAAAGCGCTGACCAGCTGAAATTCCAACCCACAACCATGGTATCTCAAGACCATCGTTCTACCCACTACACCACAATGTCACTGGTGTAATTATAGCAAATTTGGCTATATAAACACACGTGAATGATTGTGGCAAAATAGATTCCAAGGGCAATTTGCCATCGACGGCAAAATAGCCACTGCCTTTACTTTAAGGCCTAAGACAAAGTTGCCCCAAAAAATTTACTGCTATAACTAGGAAAGGATGTATTTTTGGGTAAAGCCTACAAATGGTTTGCATCTATATAAAGCATTTTATCATTGTCGGAACTACTTCTTTTGGATTCATTTGTTCGTTAATCTATCGGATGTTTTGCTTAAATTTATTCATGCATTAATTTTGTACTTTACCTTTAAGTTGCAAAACATCACCTCACTTTAATTTACTTCATTGTTTTGTCTTTATTATTTGTTTGTCTTAAAACTTCTTACTTTTTTGAAAAATCGCAACGGTAAATTTTTTTCCTCTTTGGTAACTTAATGTTTTTTGGGGTGGGTAACACGATGGAAGTGGCAAAATATCCCAATTTTGCTGCGCTTTTTGCTCATTTTAATGTTGTTAAATTCTTTGGTCTTAAATAGGGTAAATGACCCCAATCGAGGAGCAGATTTTCATCGATCAGGTCATTTCCCTGATGTGAGGATTTTCCACCAGTGGCTCTCTCTCTACTGCTTATCACGTCTACAAGAGTCAATTGTAATTATTTTAAAGTATTAAGTCAATAATGCTTACAAATAAGATTAGGCCTATGCCAACTTGTACATGATTGGCAAGACAGTCATGAAAAAATGGAATAAAAGGCTACCACAACGACACAAAAACCTGGTTACAAACTTTAATTGTTGCTTGATTACGCAAACAATTAAACTTGTTATATTATCTTATCATAATTTACTAAACAAAAGAATTTTTAAAAGTGAGCATTTGGGCATTATGCAATTAAGCATGCAGTTGTGGACCAACACCATGCTTCTTTGAATTATACTGTTATACCTTGTCTTTGCTGTTTTTTAATCTAAATTGCAGATGAAGATCATTTTTTTCTTTTTTCATTTTTGAGATAAATACAGATTTTTTCTACATGATTTTTTAAAGTTTGAATTTTTGCACTTTTTAGCCAAATTAAGGACAAAGAATTCTTTTAAGGACTATATTTTTACCAACTTTGGAAACCACTGAGCTATTTTCAGAACTAGCCAGTGGGCGACTTGGGGACACTGCATTGATGATCCATTTTCTAAAGTGTGTACCAAACTGGTAGCCTTTCACCTAAATTAGTAGCCAAGAAGTAGTTTGGGAGTTTCAAAAAAAGTGGTGATCCCTGATCTAGTTAAAACAATAATCCTAATTTTTGAGCCCACCCAAACTAGATATTTCTGTGCAGCTCAGGAATACGCTGACTTCTCTTGGCACAGAAACCTTTGGCGGTATTTATCCTTTTCAACTTCACTACAGCCTTACATTACAACACCATTACATTATCACAATCTTATTCAAATAGAATAATACGGTAGCATGCAATACAAATAACACGTTGTAAGTAGTTAAAACTATCCAAAAATTTAGTTAAAGCTAGCAATCACATAGAAGAAAGACTAACTGATGCATCAACTGTACAACTAAATATCTAATTCAGCTTAAAAAGACTAGTTAAACCAAATTACTCAATTACAAAATAAACAACTAGAGCTTGCTGATAATTGTACCGCACTAAATCCGGGTTACTGATATAAACAAAGGTAATGTTGCCAACTAATTCCCAATTATAGCTAAACAGCAAAGGCGGATCACAAACATGAAATATGGCGGATCACAAACATGAAATGCAATTATATACAACAAAGTTAAGCAGAGTGAGAAGATAAGCGAATAAAAGTGACAAACGGCAATACTGGCAGTGGCAATGGTGTAAGCGAACGGCAAAATGGTGGGGTTGGATCGGGATAAATAACGATTGTGCATTTCCGCTTTTATGCAAATTAATCACAAAAACGCAATGGTAGTCTTATTGATCGGCCTCTTCTCGTAGCACCTCTAGGCCGATTTATTTTCGGTGACGTCAAAACATCCTGGCCACCTCGACCCGATTGCTCATGATCGGTCGAAATTTGATTATTATCGTCACAAAAAACATTCGTTGCAACATTAGCATTGTTCTGAGTTTTGTCACAGTCCGTAATGTTTAGTTCGTTGATCCCCCGTTCAATCAAATGCAATTTCTGAACCGGGCGGGTCAGCACTCCAGAGCTGGTTTTTAATTTGTATGTTCGTACGAGGCCGTCTTTACTTGCTATGACTTCAATAACACGGCCGAGAGGCCATTTAGGTCGTGAAGTATTTTCTTCGCTGATTAAGCACACGTCGCCAATTTTGAGAGGTGGTTGATCTGAATACCATCTGTTTCTTTTCTGCAATGTGGGAAGATATTCTGACGACCATCTTTTCCAGAAATGTTTTAACAGCGTTTGCAAATACTTGTATTTTGTGGTAACACTAACTGGTGAATCATCAGGAACGGATGGAATTGTACGCAATGTTAGGAACAGGAACTTACTTTGTCCATGCGATCCCTTTATATAAATTAATTTTATTTTCCTTTTCTTTTCTTTTGTTATCACTAGAGGTCATTCGCAAGTGACCTATAGCGTGCGCCTTGTTTGTTCACTCCCTTTTTGGATTGCGTGGCGCGAAGGTAGGAGATAAAATTCTTCTAAAATTGCTTAGCTAGAACTCTTTTGAATTGGTAAGTGTAATGACGTTATGTTCTTTCGTTTGATGTAACTGTTTGGTTTGGTCAGGTAAATTTTGGTCTGTTGAATTATTATATTTTGATTTGACATTGTATGGTTTAGTTGTTTTGTTAGCGGGAGATAGCAAGGAAGTTCGAGGCTAGGCGATCTAAGATCAATTTCCGACTTTAGCTTCTGGGCAATCCAAAAGCAGATATTCCGTCTAAGAATATTACATTCATTTTAGAAGAATTTTGTGTGAGTGATTGTTCTCAAGTTGAGTTACTGCTTAAGTAGATTAGAGTTCGGTTTTGGTTGGCCTTTTGAATATTGGTGTTGCTAGTACTGGTAGTTGTTGTTGTTGACTGTAGGAGCATAACTTGTGCTAGCAGTTTTGATGGCGATGTGGGTGGTCTGAAAGAACAAGACGTTGTATTGCCACCCAATCGCAGATCAGAGTTAAAGAGGAAATTAGTGGCTGTACAAGTAAGAGCAGCGGCCTTAAGTCGGCAGCTGAAGAAGGCCCTAGAATGGAAGTCTGTTGAAAAAAATTCTCCCGATTTTGAAAGTTTGAACAATGAGTGGGGAGAATGCTATGAGTTGATATCACTGCTACATGCTGATGTTTTGGTAAGTGGTGCCGACACTGATAAACTGGAGAAGCTGGCTTGTAGGGTGGAGGATATCCTTTTTGATTTAAAAAAGGATATTTGTATGCCGAACGAGAGGACCTTTTCTGACCGAAAAGAATGTGGTGATGAGTTGCGCATACCAGTAGACGACCCAGATAGGCTTAGTCCTAAAGATAATGATGGTATGGTGCGACATGAAGAAGACGGTCCCCCTCCACTTCTAGAAATGGAATCTTTTAATCCGGGACCTGGGTTTGTTCCCCAGGAATCAAAGCTAGGCATGGGGCTAGATAGGAATACGGTTGGATCGCGTGGTTCTTTAAATCCTAACGTGGCCCGCTTTGTCCCTGAACAGTTTGGAAGTCAGCACACTGGGTTGAATGCTTTAAGGCCAGCATTTCCACCTGCGCCTAGGTTGACTCTTGAAAGTTTTAATGGAGAGGTGATTAAGTACTGGGACTTTAAACGGCGATTTAAGAGACATGTCGAGGAAGTCTACCCTAGTTTTGAAGACAGGATGGCCTTTCTAGAGAGTTCATGCGTAGGCAAGGCTAGGGAGGTTATTACAGGAATAGGCTGTCTTCTCAATAGTCGTACGGCTTATGTCAAGGCCTGGGAACGACTTGACAAAAGATTTGGAGATGTCAAGAAGCTCATGGCACATTTGCGAGGAGAACTGCTCATGGGTTCTGCCATTAAAGAGGGTGACGCCGAAGGGCTGATGAAGCTGTCAGATAAAATGTATCAGTGCGAGGTGACCTTTCAGGGGTTAGGTAAGATGTGGATGCTGGATTCGCAGGACCTGATGCATGATTTATTTGAGCGACTTCCCCACAGAATAAAGATCCAGTTTGTATCGGTGAGCACTGGAGAGATTCTTGGTTCTTTTAAAGATTTGAGGACTTTGGTAGAGCAGGCAGCAGCGGAAGCAGAGAGTGAATATGGAAGATTACTGTACAAACCAAAGCCACACCCATCAGGCTCAAGGACTGCAGTGAGTGTTGGTCGAAATCGCAGGATTTGTGTGGCTCAGAGTGGCGTTGACCCTGCTCCCCCACTGCAAAATTGTGAGTGTTGTGAAGGTTTGCATAAGCTGTGGAAATGCTCCACCTTTGAGTCGAAGTCGGTGGAGGATCGGAGGACACTAGTAAAGGAAAAGGGCTTGTGCTTTAACTGCCTGCTTCCAGGACATAGAGTTGTGCAATGCAGACTAAAAATGACATGTAGGAAGTGTGGGAGGCGACATAACTCCTTGTTACACTGGGAGTCAAGGTCTCATGAGATTTCAAATGAACAGTCTTCAACTTCTCTGCGAGCTGACGAAAGGGAAAATCCAGATGCGAGTTCAAGAGTCTGTGCTGCTACTTATGAGAATGATTGGGCTTCTGCAAAGTCAATGGGTGCGATCTTTAAAGTTGTGTCGGTCAAGGTATGGTCGGCAAATTCAAGTAATTGTGTCAGCACGTATGCGTTCATTGATGAGGGATCCAATATCAATATGTGTTCTAGTCGATTGGCTGATCGACTGGGGATACCCATCTCAGCAACCAATGTGAAATTGTTGACTAGCAATGCTGAGTCGGTTTTAGATCGGAAGATTGATAGTTTGATGGTGCAGGGAATCAATGAGTTGGAGAGGTTCAAGGTAAAGGAGGCCTTTGTGGTGGATGAAGTTGTTGACGTACAGTCAAGCATTCCTACAAATGATCTCGTACAACGTTTCCCGCATCTAAGTGGTTTAAATTTTCCATCATTAGATGAAGGGCAGATTGAGCTACTTCTTGGATGTGATCTGCATAGAGCCTTTTTGATTAAGGATGTGCTGGTGGGAAATCCAGGATCCCCGTGTGGGCTCCATACTGCACTCGGCTGGACTATCTATAGTGTAGCTGAGGGAGAGCAAGAGGGAACTGAATCACCAGAACTGATGGTGAATTTTTTGGGTGCTCAAGACAATAGTGATGATTCCTGTGACAATCTATTGAAATTGCTTGCCCGAGATTTTGAAGGGTGTGATGATGTGGCTGCAGCTCCCGTGCTTTCTCAAGACGAAAGGCGGGCCCTCGGCATTCTCAATCATACTTGCAAAAGAGTGGATGGGCATATTTCTGTTGGACTACTGTGGCGAGATGGTAACCAAAGACTCCCAAACAATCGCTCTGTAGCAGAGAAGCGACTGGGCAGCCTGAAACGTCGATTTCTTAACGACCCAGAACTATTCATGAAGTATTCAAAAAAGATGGAGGAATATATTTCCAATTACGCCGAAAGAATTAAGCAAGATGGTTCATCATCAAACAGAATAAATTACTTGCCACATCATTGCACAGCGGAAAGCACAAAGTTTAGAGTTGTTTTCGATTGCAGTACCCGCTGTGGTGGTGTATCTCTAAATGACGTTTTGTTGCAGGGTCCTAACTTGACGAACACCGTGGTTGGAGTGTTGCTCCGCTTTCGACAACATCCTATTGCAGTGGTAGCTGACATAAAGGGAATGTTCTCTCAGGTTCTGGTGGAGGAGGAGAACCGGGATGCACTACGCTTCTTGTGGTTTGCAGAAAGCGATCTTGAGAAGCCAGTCGAGGAGTATCGAATGCGGTCTCATATATTCGGGGCAAAGTCGTCTCCGTGTTGTGCAGCCTTTGCCTTGCAGAGAGTGGCAGAAGACAACCATACCGGTGCAGATGAAGAAACGATCCAGACTGTGGTAAGTGATATTTATGTCGATGACTTGTGCAAGTCTTGTGTTTCAGAAGGAGATGCTATTCACTTGATTAAGCAGTTGTGCTCGCTTCTTGAGGGTGGGGGCTTCCACTTGACAAAGTTTCTGTCCAACAGCAAAACCGTCTTGGACAGTGTTCCGCCTGAAGATTTGGCTCCTGAGGTGAAGTTGAATTCAGGGCTTCCAGTGCATAAGGCTTTGGGCTGTACTGGGATGCTTCGTCGGACGAACTTCGGGTACGGGTGGGCACTGAAAGGAGACCCTGTACTCGTCGTGGCCTTCTTTCAGTGGTCAGCCAAACATATGATCCGTTAGGGGTTGTCCAGCCCTTTCTCCTTCCGGCCAGACAACTCTTACAGCAGGCTTGCGAGGCTCAGTTAGGGTGGGATCAGGGACTTTCTGAAATTCCGGGTTTGCAGTTGGAATGGGATAAGTGGATTAAGTCATTAGCGGAACTGGAACAAATACGAGTACCTAGGTGCGTTGTTCCTACAGATCCGAAACCAGTGGCAATTGAACTACATAACTTTTCTGATGCAAGCACGGTTGGTTATGGCGCTTGTGCTTATGTTCGTGTTGTGTTTGCTGATGGCGTTGCAAAGTGCTGTCTACTCATGGGTAAATCAAGGGTAGCCCCTCTGAAACGTGTTTCTATTCCTCGTCTCGAGTTAGTTGCTGCCGTACTCGCAGTAAAAATGAGTACCATGATTTCCCGTGAAGTGGACATCGCATTTAGCAAAGTGTATTTTTGGACCGATGCTTCGGTTGTTTTACGATATCTTCGTAATACTGCTAAACGCTTTCTCCCATTTGTCGCTAGTCGTGTGGAATTACTGCACACCCTTACCGCGATTGAGCAGTGGAGGTATGTGCCTGGAGAATTAAATCCAGCCGACATTGCACTTGGCATATGGCATATCTCCGTATAATATTAAATGTGCTAATGTGTGGTTCGATGGACCATCCTTTTTGCGCAACACCGCGGAGTGGCCAGCACAGCCAGTGTTCGTAGCCGAGATCATTGAAGACGACCCGGAGGTGAAGAAAAATCCTAAGAGATGTTGTAGCCAGCAGGTTGGGGTAAAGACTGGCCTGTCTAAGCTGTTCGCGCGATACTCTTCTTTAAACAAGCTGCAGCGTGCTGTGGCATGGATATTACGTTTTAAAACCTACCTGAAGATGAAGACTGGAAGCGAATCAAAACAAGTTGCCAAAGACCCTTTGAACGTGTGTGAGCTTGATTACTCCCTCCTGTAAATTTATCGGAGTGAACAGCAGCAGACTTTTCCCAAAATATTTTCCGTGTTGCCGAATCATGAAGACCCTACGGGTTCGAGGGAGATGGTGTCCGAAGAAGATCTGAAAGGGTGTGAGGATCTGCGGAAATTGCCAGCCCTCAGCCCATTTGTGGCCAGAGGAATAATACGAGTGGGTGGACGCCTCCGCAACGCTGCTCTGCCTTATAAAGCCAGGCATCCTGTTCTTCTTCCTTGCAATCATCCGGTGACAGACCTGGTAATTCGCCATCATCATCATAAGGAAGGACACATGGGGGTAAACCATGTGTTGGCGGCCATTAATCAAACTGTGTGGATCGAGAAAGGAAGAGCTGCAGTTAAGAGAGTGTTGGATGCTTGTTTGTCTTGTCGTTTTTGGAAAGCAAGTTGCGGCAAGCAGCAGATGGGTGACCTGCCTGCCCACAGAGTGAAAGAAACTCCCCCGTTTAGAGTCATTGGGACGGACTTTATGGGGCCCAGTGCTTGTTAGCATTGGGCGAAGTCGGGTCAAGCGTTATATTTGCATTTTTAACTGTTTGGCGACCCGGGCAGTGCACTTGGAGGTTGTTCCGGCCGTGGACTGTGACAGTTTTATACAAGCGTACAGGAGATTTTGTAATTGCAGAAACGTGACGCCAACGGACCTGTACAGTGATAACGGGGGTGCCTTTGTCGCGGCGGAGAAGGAGCTACGATCAGTTGCTTGGCACTTTAATCCGCCTCGTGCTTCGCATCAAGGAGGATTTTACGAAGTATTCTTCAAGATCTTTCGGAAAATTTTTCGGGCAGTGGTTTCGGAGGCAACGTTGGGGGAGTATGATTTGCTCACCTACGTGGCCGAAATCGAGAGAATTATTAATAACCGCCCAATTACAAGCCTTCCGTCGGACCCAGACGACTGGGCGGCGTTGACACCTAATGCCATTTTGACGGGGTCGCTGGCCGATGACGCACCGCTTGGAGTCTTTTTGAAGGCTGATGGATATCGGCACTCGTGGAAAAAAACGCAGTACCTCGCTGACAAGTTCTGGTCTCAATGGACCAAGCAGTACCTTCATTTGCTGCAGCCCAAACAGAAGTGGTTCGGGGCTGTGAGTAACTACAAGCCAGGAGATTTAGTGTTGATGATGGATCAACCTTTGCCAAGAGGACAGTGGCCGAAGGCTGTTGTTGTAGATGTGATGCCGGACAAATCTGGGCTTGTTAGGAGAGTACGCGTGCGAACAGGGGACGGATCTGTTTTTACCAGAGACATTCGCAAGTTGTGCCTTCTTGAAGGAAGATTGGACTAGTGTGATCATCTATTAATGGACATTCTAAGATAAAATTTCCCCATTGTTTTTTCTTGATGTTTGTTTATTCTTGTAGTGTTTTTAGTTGTGCTTGTTACAATTGGATGTGTGCTTTAAGTGTTTAAGTTCCTGTTTCTTAGCTTGAATAAGGGACGGATCTGTTTTTACCAGAGACATTCGCAAGTTGTGCCTTCTTGAAGGAAGATTGGACTAGTGTGATCATCTATTAATGGACATTCTAAGATAAAATTTCCCCATTGTTTTTTCTTGATGTTTGTTTATTCTTGTAGTGTTTTTAGTTGTGGTTGTTACAATTGGATGTGTGCTTTAAGTGTTTAAGTTCCTGTTTCTTAGCTTGAATAAGGCTTGACTGGGCGTCGCCTTATTGGGGTGGGGTATGTTAGGAACAGGAACTTACTTTGTCCATGCGATCCCTTTATATAAATTAATTTTATTTTCCTTTTCTTTTCTTTTGTTATCACTAGAGGTCATTCGCGAGTGACCTATAGCGTGCGCCTTGTTTGTTCACTCCCTTTTTGGATTGCGTGGCGCGAAGGTAGGAGATAAAATTCTTCTAAAATTGCTTAGCTAGAACTCTTTTGAATTGGTAAGTGTAATGACGTTATGTTCTTTCGTTTGATGTAACTGTTTGGTTTGGTCAGGTAAATTTTGGTCTGTTGAATTATTATATTTTGATTTGACATTGTATGGTTTAGTTGTTTTGTTAGCGGGAGATAGCAAGGAAGTTCGAGGCTAGGCGATCTAAGATCAATTTCCGACTTTAGCTTCTGGGCAATCCAAAAGCAGATATTCCGTCTAAGAATATTACATGCAAGGCTCGACCAATGGCAAGGTGACTAGGCGTAATCGCCTGGGGATTTCTGGGATCGCTGCCCAAATAAGTTAGAGGGCGTTGGTTTAAGGCAGCTTCAATATCGGTCAGAATTGTGTACAGTTCAGCATAATTTAATCGCGCTCTTCCAAGAACTTTTCTTAGTGGTTCTTTCAATGAGCGGTTAAGACGTTCGTAAAAGGCACCTCAATGAGGACTGCGTTCAGTAATATAAGACCAAGTAATTCCATTTTCAGCAAAATATTTCTGTACAGTTTCATCATTGAGCTTTCTTCCCAAATAGTCCGAAATAGCAAACTGTATAACCCTTTCAGCCTTCTTAAACGTAAGTTGATTGTCGCTGACAATCTTTTTGCACCATCCACGACGATTAATCATTCTTCTCAAAGCACATAGAAATTCTTCTGTTGACATGTTATTGGCTAACTCAAAATGCACCATCCGACTGTGCGTGCAGGTAAAAATGCAAATATAAGATTTTCGCATTCTGCCTGTTTCTTCATTCTTTATATAAACAGGTCCAGTAAAATCGAGTCCAATGTCCGTGAAAGCAAAAGCAGGAGTCACTCGCTCTTTTGGCAACACACCCATCTTTTGCTGCAGCGGTTTACCGGCAAAATGCCTGCAAATTTTGCATTCTTTCAAGGCTTTTCGTACTTCTTCTCGAATATGAATGATGTGAAATCGCTCTCTGAGAACTGCAATTGTGGTATCTTGCGGTGCATGACTATTTGTGTAATGAACATGTAAAATAAGTTTGCGCACCAAATGGTCTCTAGCAGGAAGAATAATTGTTTTCTTTGTAGTTTCAGGCAGATCTGAAAACATAAGGCGATCACCACAAACAATCAATTAACGATTACTATCATACTGGGGATTCATGTCCAAAAAGTTACAGTTGCGATGCGGTCGCCCAGTTGTCTGTAGAGCAGTATAGTCTTCAGGAAAGTGCAGTCGTTGAACTACTTTGAAAATGAAATTTTCCGTCAATTTATATTCTTCAGCATCAATACAAAAATGAATAAATTTGCGCGTAGCACAATTTTTCCATCTCAAGGCTCTGGCCACCAATCTAACAGTTTTGGGATATGACTCAAAGCACTCAAACATTTCTATTTTAGGAGGAACCACAACTGATAAGGAGGTGGTAGCCTTTGAGATTTCTCTGTTTAGTGCTTCTAATAAATCAGGGTTTTCATTCTTCGTAGCAAAAGTATTATACTGACTTGGCCAGAGAGACCTTTCCAATACAAGCCATTTAGGACCGTTCCAATATATACTGCTGTTTTTTAAATCTATCAATTTCATCCCACGGCTATGCAAATCCGCAGGATTTTGGGCACCGGGGCAATGTCTCCAAAAACTGGAAGGAAACAAATCATGAATGCTTTGAACTCTGTTTCGAACAAACGTTTTCCAGTGAGCGCCAGGCTTAGCTAGCCATGCTAACACCACTTGAGAATCAGTCCAAAGAAATACATCATCAATTGTGACACAGCCTGTCAATGACTCTTTTACATAGTGAGTCAGTTTTGCAAGGCAATGGGCACCCATCAATTCCAATCTGGGAATGGTAGCATTTTTAAGAGGAGCCACCCTTGTTTTAGCCATCAGGTAGGTCACTTGCACGTCGCTCGGAGTAAATTCAGTTCTCATGTAAACTACTGCCGCATATGCTTCTTGTGATGCATCGCAGAAGCCATGTATCTGAACATTCACACCTTCTTTACTTTGATGCAAGCGAAAAGGGCATCGTGGGATTTTTATCGTTTCCAACAACGACAGTTCTTCTGCCCATTGGACATAACTTTCAGCGACTTCTCCACTGATGTGCTCAGACCAATCCACTTTCATTTTCCACAACCGCTGCAAAATTACCTTTGCTCTAACAGTGTATGCAGCAAGAAATCCAAAAACTTCAAAAATACGACTAACTTTGCTTAATATACTCCGTTTAGTGACAATCTTGTCCGCTTTCATCAGCTTTTCGCTAGCTTTGCAGTAAAAAACATCATCCACTGTATGCCATTTAAATCCTAAAGAAGAAGCTTCGCCAAATTCATTTTCATCAAGATCCAACACTAAGTTAGGAAGTCTGGATTCTTTAGGAATGGCTTTCAAGACTTCGCTGCTATTTGTGGCAAACTTCACCAAATTCCAGCCGCCAGACTGAAAAAACTCGACTAGCATTCGCTGCTTTTTGACCACATCTTCGACTGTATCTCCACCAAGATGGACGTCGTCCATATACATATTATTGCGCAGCAAGTTGTACAAAGAATCGCCATACTTTGAAACAATGTGATCTCTTTGAGCATGATGCAGCACACATTGTATCGCGAGAAAAGGACTGCTAGTGATTCCGAACATCAGGCGTTGCATCGCAAACACTTTTGGCATAATAGCAGCGTTGCAATCACGCCAAAGATACAATTGATAGAACTGATGATCATACGTCACTTCAGTTTGACAAAACATTTTCTTTAAATCTCCGTTTAACGCAATTAACGGCATGCGAAATCTTAGTAACACAGATGTTATGTCTGGTAGCAAATTCGGTCCTTTAAGTAAACAATCATTTAGAGAATAACCGTTAGGGCCTTTTGAGCTAGCATCGAAAACAATCCTTACTTTGGTGGAAGTGCTAGATGATTTGAAAATTGGATGGTGTGGAACAAAATAATTGGAACAGCTTTTAACTTTTTCCAATTCTTGCACACTTAACTCTATGGCAAATCCATGTTCAACATACTGATTAATGGCCTCCGAGTAAGCTTGTCTCTTCAGAGGATGCTTTCTTAAACCCTTTTCTGTAGTCAAGAGTCTTTGATAAGCTTCTTGGTAGTTACTTATCAATTGAGGCGCATTATCTTTGAAAGGCAAACTAACAGCATAACGCGTGCCGTTGAAAATAACTGAATTATTAAAGGTCTCTACAGCAAAACGTTCCTCTTCAGTAAAAGAATCTCCTTTGTTACATAAGCCAATAGCATCTTGATCCCAAAATTTTTCTACCAATGTTTCAAGACGAGACAATCGAGGAGCAGAGCAATGTTGATTTAAAGAATTAGTTGTTAATAGCATACACTTTGAGGAATCGTCTTCACATGCCGACTGCGCCAGGTATGGCCCAGCAAGAATCCAACCAAACATTGTTTCCATAGCACAGGGAGCGGAACCCGGTTTCTCAGGTCTGGCCACCCTCCCAGACATTATGTCAAAGTAATACTGCCCACTGAGCAAAACATCGACATCAACTTCGCCACGGGGAATAGGATCAGATAAATGCAGTCCATCTAAATGTCTGTAGCAGGTCGTATTCAAATATACAGGTTCTAAAGAAGAACAAATAACCCCATCCTTTACATGAGCTTGTACAAAAATTCCTTCTTGTGGAGAGTCGAACGTGGGTGTAAGATTAAACTTAACTACATCCATGTGAGTGTTTATACAGGAACCACCAAAACCAGATATAGTTAAGCTTTCCGAACAAAGAGCCGTCATGCCCATCTCATCAGCAATTCGCCTCGTAATAAAACTTTTCTGAGAAAAGGAGTCAAATCCGACGCGAACCATTCTCGTTTGGCTTCCAACACAAACCTTAGCGAGTGCAGTAGGGAGAATCGTCGCAGCGTTATCGACGCTGAAGCAGTCAGCCGTATCAGACTTTAAAGTTCGATCGCAAATCGTAGCAACAATGGCATTTGCTCTTTCTTGTGCGGGCTGCTGTTCTGTTACATGCAGCAACTTATGATGTGGCTTACTACAACCAGGAATTTCACATTTAGCAGTACATTTTCGAAACGTCGATGGGTGATTTTCGGCAGTTCGACCTCGCAAACATTTAAAGCATACTTTTCCAGGTCGACTAAACAATTCATTCAGCCTCTGTGCTGGTGAAAGTTTCAAAAATTCCGGGCATACACTGATGCAATGTTGCTGAGAACACAGAAAGCAGACATTCACGGGCGATATCTTACTGACACCCTGTGCAATTAACGCATGTGCAGATGTTGGTTTGTAGTTTTGCTCCTTTACTTGTCTTTGATTTTGCTTAGCAACAAAACACTGCTGTTTTGAGCCTCCAGATTTATATTTTGAATTAAATGATCCATTAGTTGCTAAAGCTTCCATAGTAGCTAACTCAGCAGTTAAAAAGTCAATCAAGTCTTTGGAGGTCGGAGCAGTGTCGGATTCAATCAAAGGGCTAAGCTTACGAATCCATCTTTCTTCCAAATTGCTTGGAAGTTGATGTTCCATAATCTGAACAAAAACTTGTTCCCACTCAACATTATGCTGAGCTAATATAGCTTTCTTGGCTATCATCTTATCCAAAAGGGCCCTTAATTGTTTGACATTAGGGTCGATTTTTCCACCAGATAGCAAGTCTTTCACATGGCTACGAATAATAGCCTGATTCCGACCAAAACGCTTCTTAATAGCTTCAATAGCAATGTCGTAGTTTTCAGAAGTTGTGGGATAGCTGTCTAAAGCACCAGATGCTTCACCTTTCATTGCTGCTTTCAAATAAGTTATTTTGTAAAAACGATTCACCTTTGGATTTTCATGGACCAATGGAGCAAAAGCATCCCAGAACGTGGGAAATTTCATCTTGTCTCCATAAAATACAGGTGGAGAGATGCCGCTAGGGAGGCATCCAGCTTGCTTGTCTTGTTCAATTTCAGTTTTCAACTTGGACAAGTAGGACTTGGCAGAAGCAGCTTCATCATAAAAACCTGCCTGCGTGGTCTTATAATGACGTAACATGGCTTCCCTAGCGCCATCATCTTGCAATGAATCAACCTTCAAGTCTACAAAATTCTTCAGGTCTTCCATTGCACCAGTCAGAGCAGACAATATAACTTCAACCTCGTGCAAAGGTTTCAGTGAGGAACAACGTTTATTTAAATCGACCATCAAATCTCTGGCTTTCTTATCAAGCCTACTAAATTTACGATTAATATCATCAGGGGAAGAGCCACTACTGGAGCTTCCGGCACGTCCCACCTGAAGTTGATTGTCTGCAAGAAACTTGGCGAGATGCATACGGTCTTCTTGTGACCGTCACCGAATCTCTTCTAATTGCAGCTGAAATCGTCTTTCAGAAGCAAGTTGCTGTTTTTGCATCATATCAAACAACAAAGACAACTCACCAAGATTTCCAAAGCTTTTAGAAGTTTCTGGTTCTTCTTCATTTAGGGAAGACACAGAGGCAGCTTCTTGATCCACAGTTTCAACAGGGATATTAGCTTCCTCAGCAAGTCGCATCTCAACTACTCTTTCTAGAAGCAGGTCTTTACTTCCTGTGGTTTTTTGGCCTTTTGATTCAAGTTCATTTTGGAGGACAGATTTCTTCAATTTCGACACAGTTGAACGAATTCTGATTTTCCTTCTAAGAACTTGGTCTTCATCAGCACCTTCTAAATTAACACCAACAGCAAGACTTGGCTGATTCTGCGAACTTTCAGGAACAGATTGCATCACGAAAAAATACAGTTAAACTTCAGCTCACTTGAATAGAGTAGTGCAATGAAAGCAGCCAACAAACAAATCGTTATTTATTATTTCTGTGCAGCTCAGGAATACGCTGACTTCTCTTGGCACAGAAACCTTTGGCGGTATTTATCCTTTCCAACTTCACTACAGCCTTACATTACAACACCATTACATTATCACAATCTTATTCAAATAGAATAATACGGTAGCATGCAATACAAATAACACGTTGTAAGTAGTTAAAACTATCCAAAAATTTAGTTAAAGCTAGCAATCACATAGAAGAAAGACTAACTGATGCATCAACTGTACAACTAAATATCTAATTCAGCTTAAAAAGACTAGTTAAACCAAATTACTCAATTACAAAATAAACAACTAGAGCTTGCTGATAATTGTACCGCACTAAATCCGGGTTACTGATATAAACAAAGGTAATGTTGCCAACTAATTCCCAATTATAGCTAAACAGCAAAGGCGGATCACAAACATGAAATATGGCGGATCACAAACATGAAATGCAATTATATACAACAAAGTTAAGCAGAGTGAGAAGATAAGCGAATAAAAGTGACAAACGGCAATACTGGCAGTGGCAATGGTGTAAGCAAACGGCAAAATGGTGGGGTTGGATCGGGATAAATAACGATTGTGCATTTCCGCTTTTATGCAAATTAATCACAAAAACGCAATGGTAGTCTTATTGATCGGCCTCTTCTCGTAGCACCTCTAGGCCGATTTATTTTCGGTGACGTCAAAACACTAGAAGTCAAAATACAAGACTTTTTTTACCTGGGCTTTTTTGTATCAACAATGTGTGTTTCTATCCTAATGAAAACTAAAAAATGAACTGTTGGCTTGAAGATATTACAAAAATCCCAAGCTAACCCTTATTCCAACTACCACCAATAGTGATGTCACACACTGCCTGCATTTATTTTTGGCAGCGGCTATGTTGCCATCAACAGCATTTTACCCTTAGAGGTTATTTTGCCTTGAGTTATTTGTGAATGATCAATCTTAATGACATACAAAACATGTGACTTTTGGTCGTTTCTGACTGGTCAATTGCAATAGCTAGTTATACAATTTTGCATCCCAAATATCCGCTCTTCCTTGTCACTGCCTTGCAGTGTAAACTACCCTATACATTCACATACCGCGGTAACACTAATTTAATGAATTCGGAATGGTCGGAATAGTCGGAATAAACACTAAAATGAGGAACTGTTGGAATTGTCGGAAATGTCGGAATGACTCTTTTCCTAAAAAGAGGAACGTCGGAATTGTCGGAATAGTTAAAATTTTTTAAATACGAACTACCTTGAATTCACAGACAAATGTTGTGCAGGCACAACACGATCCATCATAACATTACATAAATCAAATAACACACATTCAATCAATGAGTTCGAAATACATGGAGTGATATAAGAGTAAAATTATACACATATCAATAGACGCTCATTTATTTTAATGAATTCGGAATAGTCAGAGTGAACAGATAGCAAAATGCTACGCATATAGCTAAGCAATGATTGAATTTAATGAATTCGGATTGATCTGATTGCAAAATGCCACGCATGTTGTCATACGCTGAGCTGATTTCATGAATTCGGAATGGTCGGAATAAGCTGATAGAAAAATGCTACTCATATTGATTTAATGAATTCGTAATGATCTGATAGCAAAATGCTACGCATATTTATATATTCGGAGTGATCCAATACGACATTTCAGAAAGAGGAAATATTTATATCTATTAAATGTTTATTTATTTGTAAAATCTGACGCATTTTAATTGTTTGACTAATCAAAAAGCTTGCTGTTTGCCATTGATTAGATAGTGCAAGCACCCAATCAAAGCCAAAAGTAGACAATTTGAGCGATATGGCAACACTGAAAACAAAACAGTTTTTTGTTGCTGCATCAACGTTGTTGATTATAATGTACTTTTTGTGCAGCAATAGTAAGTAGCAGACAAGGAACATTTTAAAATCAACTAAGCATCTAGCAATATGCGTAAGATTTTGCTGTCAAATCATTCCGACTATTCCGGATTCATTAAATTAGCTCAGCGTCTAGCAATATGCGTCGCATTTTGCCTTCAGATCATTTCGACCATTCCGAATTCTTTAAATTAACTGAGCATCTGACAATATGCGTCGGATTTCGCCTTCAGATCATTTCGACCATTCCGAATTCTTTAAATTAACTGAGCGTCTGACAATATGAGTAGCATTTCGCCTTCAGATTATTCCGACCATTCCGAATTCTTTAAATTAACTGAGCGTCTGACAATATGCGTTGGATTTCGCCTTCAGATCATTACGACCATTCCAAATTCATTAAGTTAACTGAGCGTGTAGTGATATGAGTAGCATTTTGCTATCAGATCATTCCGACCATTCCGAATTCATAACAATAGCTCAGCGGCTAGCAATATGCGTAGGATTTCGGCTTCACATCATTCCGACCATTCCGAATTTATAAAATTAGCTCAGCGCCTAGCAATACGCGCGGATTTCGCCTTCAGATCATTCCGACTATTCCGAATTCATAAAATTAGCTCAGCGTCAAGCAATACGCATAGTACTTTAATTGCTAACAGCTTATTCCTACCATTACAAATTTTAAAATTAGCTCAGCACCTGGCAATATGCGTAGCATTTTGCTATCAGATCATTTCCGACCATTCCGAATTCATAAACTCAGCGTCTAGCAATATGCGTAGCATTTTGCAATCAGATCATTACGAATTCATTAAATCAATATGAGTAGCATTTTGCTATCAGCTTATTCCGACCATTCCGAATTCATGAAATCAGCTCAGCGTATGACAACATGCGTGGCATTTTGCAATCAGATCAATCCGAATTCATTAAATTCAATCATTGCTTAGCTATATGCGTAGCATTTTGCTATCTGTTCACTCTGACTATTCCGAATTCATTAAAATAAATGAGCGTCTATTGATATGTGTATAATTTTACTCTTATATCACTCCATGTATTTCGAACTCATTGATTGAATGTGTGTTATTTGATTTATGTAATGTTATGATGGATCGTGTTGTGCCTGCACAACATTTGTCTGTGAATTCAAGGTAGTTCGTATTTAAAAAATTTTAACTATTCCGACAATTCCGACGTTCCTCTTTTTAGGAAAAGAGTCATTCCGACATTTCCGACAATTCCAACAGTTCCTCATTTTAGTGTTTATTCCGACTATTCCGAATTCATTAAATTAGTGTTACCCCACATACCGGGCTTGCCCCTGCAGTGTACACTGCCTTTTCTTTAGTTTAGGGGTTTCCAACCAGTGGTATGCAAGATGTTTTCCAAAAATGCAAAAAAAGTAGTTGTTTTCACAGAAATTCCCACACAGAGAAATGTAGTAATGTGAATTTGGCTTTAGTTTATTTTCTTTTGTTTCTCAACTGCAATATATGCATATAAATTTGTACATATTGTATGATGTTACATGGGCTAACTAGCTTGCTTGGTGCTTTTGTTTTTCTGTAGCATATCTGCAGCAGCAAACTGCAATACAATTGAACATTCTAGCTAGCATTTTACACAAATATCTCCAGTAATGAGCTCACGACTGGTTAAAGCTTATTATGTTGTAACAGATAGGGTAAGCACTGATTCATACAAAATTTTTACAAAGAAATGTGATTGGCTTATAATTAAAGAACCTTCTCGAAAGTTTTTGTCAGTATAAATACAATCGCTTGTGCATCATATTATTGTTTATTGGCATGTGGAAGTTCTTTTAGTGATAAAAGCTTTGTGAATTTTGAAATAAAATTCTGCTGTCCTAGCTAGCCATATTTTTATCTGCTGTTCTACCTGACTAAATTTTTTTTGCTGTTGGAATCTGGTTGTCTCATAACTTTATTTGTATTATATTTGTATGTTACTATGTCTGTTAACCTTTGTGTAAAGGTAGTTTATAAACAAAACTAATCGCCAAAGTTAGGTGGTACGCAGCTACAGAAAACTCCACAAGTGGTACACAGCAACAAAAAGGTTAGGAACCCCTGTGCCTTGCCAGCTGAGATTGGAGTCCACAACCATAGCATTTCAAGGCTAGCGCACTATCCACAACACCACAGCATCACTGGCCGAAATATTGCAATTATGGCAATAAAAACGCACGTGAATGATTATGGCAAAATAGCCTCCAAGGGTAAAATGCCATCAACAGCAAAGTAGCCACTTCCTTTATTTTTTGTATGAAATACTGCACCACACTGCCACAGTGCATCGTCAAAATTTTAGTTACAGTTTACCCACACTGAAATGTATGCTTTACAGAATTAATCATCTTTAAACATAATATACAGGGTGTCCCAAAAAGATGTATACACTCTTTGAATCGTTATAACTTAATCAAGTTATTGATTTTTGCTTTCAAATAAATTGATGCAAAAGAAAGAATAAACATTTAAAGAATTTGTGAGAAAAAATATACAAAAACATATCAAATTAAATCTTAATAACACAAAAGACACTTGGGGCAATTTCAGAATGTTTACAAATTGACGAGTTCACATATGTACTCAAACTGGTGGCAGTTTTGCTCAATACGCTTTTCATATCTTGAAGAAATGGACTTAGAAAAGTCCAGCAACATTTTCTCTGGTATTTTAGCACATTCTTTTTCAATTGCTACTTTCATTTTAGCAATTGTTTTAGGTTTCCTACTGCAAACTTCGTTTTTTAGAAACAGTAACACAAAGAAATTTACCAGTGTCAAATCTGGTAAACTAGGTGAACATCCTAACTGTTTCTTTTCTTCCAACGGTTTCTAAAAAACGAAGTTTGCAGTAGGAAACCTAAAACAATTGCTAAAATGAGAGTAGCAATTGAAAAAGAATGTGCTAAAATACCAGAGAAAATGTTGCTGGACTTTTCTAAGTCCATTTCTTCAAGATATGAAAAGCGTATTGAGCAAAACTGCCACCAGTTTGAGTACATATGTGAACTCGTCAATTTGTAAACATTCTGAAATTGCCCCAAGTGTCTTTTGTGTTATTAAGATTTAATTTGATATGTTTTTGTATATTTTTTCTCACAAATTCTTTAAATGTTTATTCTTTCTTTTGCATCAATTTATTTGAAAGCAAAAATCAATAACTTGATTAAGTTATAACGATTCAAAGAGTGTATACATCTTTTTGGGACACCCTGTATATAGTTTGCGGCCTCTTTTACAAAATAACCCAATATGCTAGTTTTCCAAGGTCTTTCTAGGGACTGAGGGAGGCTTTTGCCTATGTCAGTATGTCAAAGATCAATTCCTTTTATGTACATTGTAGCGATCATGTTACCTTTGCCCTTAGGCCTACCCCGCACGTGTTTGTTTTCGTGTATTGCTACCTCGTGTTTATTTTCATTTTCGTAGAAACGTGAGCCATGCATTCTTTTGTCTTTTTAAAGTGATTATGTAACCTTTGCCCTGACCTCACCTATGCGCTTCTGTTTCAAATATTGTTGTTTTGCGTTTCGTTATGTTTGCTTAGAAATGTGAGTCAGGCATTCCTTCGTGTTGCAGAACATTACTCCTCGTGCGTCATTTTATTTTTCGTATAAACATGACTCATACATTGCCCGTCTTCACCCCGCAAAAATTATTCCTCGTGCTTTTTTTTTTGAGAAATAAACATCTCTTGGTCTTTGGATAAAACAACAGATCATAGATCGCAGATCAACAGATTAGAAATCAGAAATCATAAAACGGAAAACGGAATTAACTTTTGGAATTAAGATGCTGCTAAATTTTGAAATTGTACAATAATTTTTGGTAAAAGATTTAATAAACAAAACAGAGAAAATTCGTGTCAATTGAAAACTTTAGGATAATTTGATGTCAAAGAACTCCCGTGAATTGAAGTAATGAAGTGTAGGTCAGTAGGCTCACGGTACAGCACGCCACGCCTCTGCCGCTACATTTTCTGGTGCCTCGAGTGAGGAACATCATCCTGCAAGATTACGAAGACAAGAAAAACACAGCAAGTATCTTCGCCAAATCAAAAGTAGGAACTTTTTATATCTATTAGTGATTATGAACCGGTTCGTTTGTGCATCGTCAGCAGTTAACCCTAGTGATGGTATGCCAGTTTTTTTCTAGCCCGCGTTTTTTTACGCCTAGGATTTCCACAGCCCGTGGTAGACCTTGGCATTGTAGTTTAGTTGAGAACGCAACAAGCCCAGGCCGTATAAGCAACGGTCGCGTTGAGGGAGCCCAGGAAAATTGCATAAATCAGCATTTTGGTCACCTGCAGGCAGAGCTACATCAGGGCCATTTCAAAAATTACACATTGGCGAGGCCATACCAAAATAGTTTTCCTAACGGGGAAAGCAGTGTTGCAGGTGGAGAATCCCTTCACTATAATGGCCAACATAACCCAGTAAAATTGCCCACTTTCTAGGATACCGACCAAGATTTGTGGTTCACCACGATTGAGGACATTTTTCAGTTGCACCGCGTAACTTCGTTATTATGTTAGTTTGTTGAGTTGTCCGATTAATAATCTGATAATAATGCTAGGGTGTATGAAATTTGAGATTCAGATGCAAGTTTAATATCGTGCTGAATTGTGTAAAAGTTATCAAATTTACCATTAATTATGATGAATTCGAGAGCCAAGTTAACCTAAAATTGATTTGTTTCAAAGGGATAAGAAGCTGCGCTAGGGTATATAACCGTAGAAATTACTTTGGTCACTCTGGTTAATCTGGGTATACTGGTTATACTATAAGGATTATTAGTATTATTATTGTGTGTTGGGTTGTAAATAGTGAATAAATTTGTTGGATTAATGGATTTGTAATTATTACTGTTCGATTTGTAAAAAAAGTCTGCTCAGCATATGGTAGTGCCAGGTAATCGCTACTTGTAGAAACTGCTGCCTGGCCCATGTTCAAATAGACTCTACAGAAAGGACTACTCGCCACTTGAAGTGCACTCATTTCGACTTGGATTACAGTCGGATGCTGCCATTTTGCTACAATGGTGACCCCGACAAAGAAGCTACTTATTCTCGGATGAAGTTGGACGGCAGCGTCTTCAGTCAACCAGTACAAGCCATCGTCGAGTCGCCGAGCCCTAACGTCAAGACCGCCTTCGAATTGATGTCTTGGCAGGAATCTCACTTACTTCTGCCGGCAAGCCTCACTCTCTCAATGTGGGTGTGGAAGGCATGTTGCGACTTGAGCAACTTCCTCTGTTCATTCGCACGTCTCCGCTAGCTGGGGGTGCTTGAGGATAAAAATTGTATGGCAACTTCAACTACAAACCATAGAAAGTAACCAACAACACCTGGCTTTATATATCGATCACCATCTACGTTCAATTACTGTCATGATAGAAGGGACTAGTCGCCACTTGAAGTGCACTCATTTTAATTTGGATTACAGTCGGATGTCTGCCGTTGCTCTACAGTGCTTTTGTGCTGATAAAACACAAATAGACATGAATAGACTGGCCTAAAATTTTTTGCTCATCAAAACTTGTTTTTATTTTTAGCCAGTTAAGTTACAAAAAAAGAACTCGACCCAGCAAAATGTAAAAGCTTCCGGACAGACCAAATGCATAGCCGAATTGACAAATTTTCCATCAGTTTATCTCCAAAAAACTTTTTTTAAATACCGTAAATAATGAACATTGCATCGTGAATGAAGAATAAAAATAGATCTCACTAATTTGATGAATTGTTGGAAATGTCCGAAAACTCATTAATTTGATAAAATGTCGGAACTGTCTGAAACGTCTGAAATGTTACAAATCTAATTTAAGGAACAGTCGCAATTGTCGGATTAAAAGTGAATTCTGATCAGTTAAACCTATTTATAACGAAAACAAACTGCATAATTATACAACACTGTCACAGTTATCTCAATGCATAGGTAGATATTTTGAACACGTCAAATATTTCTAAATTATAAAAAACAAAGAAACAAAAGAGTACGGGAAATGAAATTCATTTACAAGCCTTTTGAACAACAACAAAAACGTCGAAGGACTACATAAATATGTTTTTGAGATTTATTCCAGTTAAAAACACCTCAACAGTCTGTTTCGCCTAAGGCGGCTTGTCAGAAGGTAGTTCTAAAACACAACACTGGCATAAGATGAAATCCAAAATTAATAAATAAATAAAAATAAAAATTAAATTATATAGAGAGCTCTCTACTGCCAAATCGACCGACTACGTAAATATGTTTTTGAATGGAAATGGGCTACTACGTGTTAGAAATTCATCTACAAGCCTCTAAATAAAACCAATAAACGTCGTAAACTCATTAAATTGTTTTTGAAACAACGCAATAAGTGCACAAAACTCACACAAAAGCATCTGAAACCAAAAACTAACTGTCGCTAATTTATTTACAAACATCTTAAATACGGGAATAAGTCTAGAAATATCATTTATAAGCATCTGCAAGTAAGTAACTAGTGACAGAATTTTATTAACAATTCTCTGAAACACGCTAACTCTTGGAATTGTATTTACAAGCATCTGTTAGCGAGTGATAAGTGTCGGAATTTTATTTGCAGCCATCTGCAAGCGAGTAATAACTGTCGGAATTTTAATTACAAGCATCTGTAAGCGAGTAATAAGTGTCGGAATCATACAGGGTGTCCCAAAATAAATGAAACCCACAAAATTGCTAATAAATATGTTGATTTTAACCCTATAGTTTATATTTTTCAGATTTGATAACAGTTATAAATAACAATTATTGTTTTAAAACCCCATGGCTTGGAAATTAGAAGAAAAAATTTTTTGCGTCACGACTTATATAGAGACTAAATCCTATAAGACTGTTCAAACACGCTTCCGCAGGAAGTTTAATTTCAACACTTATCCTGGAAAATCCCAAATATTCCTGTGGTATCGTAACTTTCAAATCTATGGAACTGTAAATAAACGTAGCAAGAAATTAGAGAATCTGTAAGGATACAGATTAAGGTCTTGAGTAAGGATTCTATGCAGCGAGGACCGCGAAATGCCGAGCTCACTACTGCGTCTTCGAATGGACTTTTTCGGGCTCCGGCCAACAGAAACTCTGGACGCTTCCACATTATCTGCAGATCTTGCACTCAATTTCCTTCCACTAGATGGATTCTCTAATTTCTTGCTACGTTTATTTACAGTTCCATAGATTTGAAAGTTACGATACCACAGGAATATTTGGGATTTTCCAGGATAAGTGTTGAAATTAAACTTCCTGCGGAAGCGTGTTGAACAGTCTTATAGGATTTAGTCTCTATATAAGTCGTGACGCAAAAAATTTTTTCTTCTAATTTCCAAGCCATGGGGTTTTAAAACAATAATTGTTATTTATAACTGTTATCAAATCTGAAAAATATAAACTATAGGGTTAAAATCAACATATTTATTAGCAATTTTGTGGGTTTCATTTATTTTGGGACACCCTGTATTTAGAAGCATTGGTAAGAGAATAACAACTGTCGGAATTTCATTTAGAACCATCTGCAAGCCAGTAATTACTGTCAGAATTTCGTTTAGATCCATCTGCAAGTGAATAATATGTGTCGGAATCAGTGTTGGCTCGTGCCTATGGCTGCAGCCTCCCCCACGCGTTTTTTTGATCTGTTTTTTCGAATTTTTTATAATGTCATGGTTTATACCTTATTTACCAATGCACCAGTTTGTCTCCCTGCAAAGACGAATTTTTCTATATTGCTAGCACTAAACTAAGTCAACGTGCGATATAGAGCTTCTATGTGACATCATAATGGTGCGTAGGACGGGCTGCGGCTGCAGTGCCCGAGACTGTAATTTTGTAAAGCGATTTAGTTGCTTCATAAATGGTTTAAAGTTTTAGTTTCTGTGTGACATAGCAAAATTTTTGGCGCTGCAAGTATTGTCAACATAACTAATCCAAATTTTTCTGTATAACTGAATGTCTCTAGTATTTGAACACCGTTCGTAAAGCTGCGAAAGATAGCAGCAGGAAGGGCAAAATCAGTAGCGCCCAGACACATGACGTATTGCGTTGCTTTCACGGTCGCTTGATTCTTGTCACTTTTCTTGCGACGTAACAATTCCCGCTAAGCTTGCTGATGTTGTGGCTCTAAAACAGGGCTAGTTACCGCAAGTGGTTAAATTGTTTGTAGGTAAGCAAGTTCAAATGTCGCTATTCAGTTGTATCATTTAATGAATTAAGCAAATAAATTGGAAGAAAACTTATTTAGAGGCGAGAAAGTTGTTTAACTTATTTTTTCTCTTCTACCGGTCAAAAGAGCCGTAAAATTTTTTCTTTGTCATTTAAATATCAGACTACCGCAACTGCGTGGGGGAATATTGCTGCTGCGTGCGACTAATCAAGGGTGGCTGAGCTCTTACGACTCCCCCTAGATTGAACCCGCATAACTGGTGAAAACGAAGGATAGGAGGGCGAGGCATCTGACTCTCGTATTCGAATGGGGCAAAAGCATTGATTTCGTCCAGCCGCCAAAATTTATTTCGCGTATTTTACAAGAATTTCCTTTAAACACCGCACGCCCCGACTGCCCGCTTTATTACAATTCAGGGCTACGTAGATTCTAACGACTTGGTTTCGAGGCGTTGATGGTTTGATTCCACCAGCGTCGCGGCTCGCACTTTTAACGTTGGTCAATGCGTTGTTTGGTTCATGATACCTCATCGCTCAACCGCAAAACTACAACTATTCATTGTTTAGTCACGCTTCGCGTCCACTTGCAATGCAGGGGGCAACGTTAATCTTTAATTCTAGGCGAACAACGCCCCCTCCGGGGACGCTGCGTTAGGTGGGATGAGTCCTTGTTGATGAGGCCAAAGGGCCGAAATCTGAGTCTAGGGATGGTCCCGCCTATTTCGCTATACTAAAGTTGTTCGGATCGTGACTCTTTGTAAAACTAATTTTTTCCCCGGAGATATGTTGCGTCGTGTCTGGTTCCTGTGGGCTTCGAACCCGGGTCTTTCGAGCTGCTTTTCCGTGCATGCCGAGACATGCTATCGTGTAATCACCTACTTCCATGAATGCCTTAAAAGATCGCATTTAGTATGTGATCATTAGAAGATTTTTCTATGCCTAATTAGCTTTTGTGTGATCAATTTCATGTAAGGATACCAGTTTTAGTTCATAATTGCTCGGTTAGCAGTAACGTCAAAGGGAATCGTGGTTCAAAAGGAAACGGTAGTAGTATAGGATGATCCATTTGGTGAGGATTTAGGCAGAGGAATGACGTCACGAGTTGGGGAATTTTTTGGTCACGAGTGAGGGGATTTTTGAAGTTGGGAAATTTGTTTGGTCACGAGTAAGGAAAATGTTTTAATGGAAGGGGTAGGAGGTGATACGATAGTGGGAAAATTGGGACCCTACAAAGCAGTAAAGTGCTTTGCGTCACTAGAGATCGGTAAGGAGTCAACTGTCAAAAGTTTTTAGAATATAAAGATTACGTTTCATTTAGTTGTTTGTTAGGAATCTTTGCCTCAGACTTACCCAAGCTTTTTTCTCCGCACTGTATTTACATAATGAAAAGTTCTAAGAAAGCTAATTTCATTTGAAGAAGATCGGAGGGAGCTAATCATAGGGCACTAATTGCATGTGGGGGAGGTCGGAGAGAGTTAACTATAAATCTGAGAGAGTTAACACTAAGCTGAAAGAGTACACCCTAACACGATGGGGATGGTATTTCAAAGAGTTTGGTGCAAAACTTATGAGTTGTTATTACATAGCGTTTTTTTTGATTCTGTATTTCAATGACGTAAGTTTTTACCTAGACCGTGGAAATATAGTTGCATCCCTCTTGCGCAATCCGTGACGTAAGCTTTAACTAGACCAGGGGTGGCCAACCCGCGGCTCGCGAGCCGCATGCGGCTCTTTGCCTGGTTTTATGCGGCTCTTTTTCACAAGCCTTATTTCTTTTATCAGCAGCCTGGTTCTAGTCAAAATCTGCCAGTAGCTTTGCTAGTTCTGTAGTGTTTTATGTACATGTGGACAGGCTAATTAAGTTTGCGTTTTTTTGCTTTTAGTATATTTGAGTAATAGTTTAATATATTTTAGTAATAATGGCGGAGAAAAAATACACGGCAAAACGAAAATATGAGGATGAGCACAGGACGTTTTTCACAGAGTTGGAGGGCTAATATTTTTTTGTTGAACGTAATAGCAAGTCATTCTGCCTAATATGCCAGGCGTCATTGGCGCATTTCAAAGCTTCAAATCTTCAGCGCCACTTCAGGTCACTCCATGCCAACATCAACCGCGAATTTCCGAAAGGGACTGAACTTCGCAAGCATAAGTTGATCACTTTGAAAAGTCAAGCAGAAAAGCAGATACAGGTTTTCCAAAAATTTGCGAAGCACTCAGAGACTGTAACGCTTGCATCGCATCAAGTGGCTTGAAACATTGCACGGGCCAAAAAGCCATACATGAATGAGAGTTCGTTAAAAAATGCCTCTGCGACATTGTTGAAAACTTGTCTTCTGAAAACAACAAACTGAAAAGAATGTTGTCAGATGTCCAACTGTCCCATCACACTGTTGAAAGCAGAATATCTAATATTAACATCGTTGTTGAATCACAGTTGCACTCTGACTTCCAAGCTTGCGAGTATTTTAGTGTCGTATTAGGTGAGAGTTGTGACATACAAGACAAGCCCCGATTGGCAATATTTGCACAATTTATTTCAACGGATTATTTGATCAAAGAAGAACTCCTTAATATTGTGCCATTAAAAGTCAGAGCCCGCGGCATAGATATGAAAGAAGCAATGATGGCTGCAATCGAGAAAGCAAATCTGCGCATAGCAAAACTAACTGCAATAATCACGGATGGAGCGCCAGCCATGATCGGATCTATGAACGGATTTATGGGGCTGTGCAAAGCTGACCAAACATTTCCTGAGTTTTGGAGTTTTCACTGTATCATTGACAGGGAGCAACTAAATCATTGAAGTTGGACAACGTCATGAAGACTGTGATGGAAATCGTCACATGCGCATGCGCACTACATCCGTACACATGCGCTTCACCACCAACAATTCAAGAATTTCATCGCTGAGCTAGACCAAGGGCTTCCAGGTGATCTGCCGCTGCACTGCACCGTAAAGTGGCTGCCAAAAAGCCAGGTACTCTCTCGCTTTTTTCAGCTTTTAGATGCTGTGAAACTGTTCATGAAAGAGAAGAACAAAAATTATCCTGAGCTCTCGGACCTAGAGTGGATTATAGTTCTAGCTTTTTTGGTCGACATGCTGTGTCACTTGAGCAGATTGAACCTGAATTTGCAGGGTAAGTTGAAATTGCTGCCTGACCTAGAGCAAAGTGTGTCTGCTTTTGTCAACAAACTGAAGCTGTTTAAGGAGCATATTAAAAGGGGAGATTTGACGCATTTTCCCACCCTGCTAAAAGCCAGCGGGTAAGCCGCCACCCTGAATAAGCAAAGAGCTAGATATGCAACACTTTTTGAAACCCTGAAAGAAAGCTTTGTGTCGCGGTTCCGAGATCTACAAATGAAAAGGCCGCAAATTATGTTCCTTGCCGACCCAAATAGATTTGAGACAGACTGTTTGAAAGCCCTTCTAGTCTCAGATGACGCTTCGTCTGTGTTGGAGATGATCGATCTTTGTGAGGAGGACAAACTGAAACCTGCTTTTAGGGAAGGGACCACTGAGTTTTGGAAAAGTGTGCCAATGAAAAAATACCCCAATATCAAATGGGCTGCACTTAAGGTACTCTCAATGTTTGGGTCAACGTACATTTGCGAGTCTGTGCTTTCTACCCTAAATCACATGAAATCAAGGCATCGATCGGTGCAGACTGACACCCACGTGAAAGAGTTGCTTCGAGTGGCAACAACGGAATACAAGCCCGATTTGAAGAAGATTATTAAAAAAAAGGAATGCCAGAATTCCCACTGACTAAGTAATATGCATGATAATAAATAGCTTGTAAATTTCTGTCATTATCATGCTGGTTTGTGGCATTTACAATAAATCTAGCTGAGCAAAGGTATATGTTAATGTGTGTGAATAAGAGATGGGGTGATGCTCATGCAATCATTAAATTTTGTCTATAATGTGGCTCTTTGCAGAAACACAGTAAGAAATGTGGCTCTTGGTTTCTGAATGGTTGGCCACCCCTGAACTAGACCGTGGGAATGTAGTTGCATGCCTATTGCACAACCCATGACATATTGTATTTTTAACTTTTGTGTAGACAGGTCCACACTTGTCTGTCGAAAATTTTAGAATAAAATGTATAAAGATTACGTTTTATTCAGCTGTTGGATATGAATCTTTGTCTCTGTCTTGTCCAGACTTGCACAAGATCGAATTTTTTTCTCTGTATTGTGCTTACATGATGAGCTAATTATAGTTTTAAGGGAGCTAACCAAAGGTCTAATGACACTAATTTTATTTCAAGGAGGTTGGAGGGAGCTAACTCTAGATCTGAGAGATTAACACTAACATGAAAGAGTTAATTCTAACACAGTGTGGACGTCATGTAGAATATTTCAAAAAGTTTGATGCAAAACTTACCGCTTTATGGTACTTGACCTAATTATTACACAATTACATAGTGGTTTTCAGGGTGTGATTCTGTATTTCAATGACGTAGCAAAATATAACGTCGCTCTTAGGATTATCCAAAGCATACGGTTTTGAGGCGACTACTAGCTGTTTTTAACATTTTACGATTAAGATCGTTCAAAGTCTGTTGCATATTTGTTTCCAATAATGTTCACACGCTTTTATGATAAAAGATTTATCAATTTAGCTAGCTATTCATGCGGTTTCTGCATTACGTAACTACAATGCCAACGTTTCAGGCAGACTAGATTGTTAAATTCAGGAAGTTTATTTAACAATCGAAACTAAAAATTTGTATAAACGCGGAAAATGTAATTTCGTCACCTGAGAACGAGACGGCGAAAAGACCGTGAAGTCATCAAAATCAACTGCCGCGCCTATCAACAAAATATACAACTTTATCAATAACAAACAAGAAAACACAGTAAAAGATACAATTTTTAAATACAAACACATTTTTTTTCATTTACGTTCAATTATCGTCTTATTATGAGTTGATCTGCACCATGCTTAAACGCGACTTCAGACCAAGAAACAACTTCGAAGTCAAAAGTTTTATTTAAACAGTCTCGATTCTATATGACAGTGTTTTTACTCAAAGACTCTTGTAAGCATGTTGTTGTATAGACTTAGCATGCAAGAGCTCGTGTGATCAAGCCGTAGACTTGTTATTCAAGGTTAAAAATCTTAGGTATCGGTTAAGAATCAAATTCAATCTACTAAGAAAGACACATTATTGACCAACATGTCACAAATTAAAGCAAAATTATTCCTCTAGATTAGTATAATTTAACCGCTTTATAGTAAAAATTTTGTAGGTTAGCAGAAACACAACCGACCAATAGTTCTAATTTAAACAAAACGGTGGAGATTTAAGTTTACCTTTTGCCTGGGAGACTTTGCTTGAAATAATTCACAGAGCATTGAATTTGCAATAAGTTTTATACGGCATTACAAAGCTATGATTATCGAATGTTTAAATTTTACTCATTTTTTGTGACACATTACAAATAATCTCTAATAAACATTCAAGACACAGGTTTCTTATCACATCATTCTGACACTTCTCTTCATTTCTGCACTTTTTACGTTTAATTTCGTCCGCCAGCATAGTTTCACTTGTTGAACGTCTTCTTCTCTTGAACACTGTTCTTAATACACGTCTTAAAATGTGTATAAGCCATCTTCTTTACGCAATATTGGTTTCACAAAATTTAGACCATTCTATATTTTTCAACTTTATTCGCTCAACTGCTAAATTTGCGACCTTAGAGAAATTCTTATAGTCTTTGGTCATCGTCAGATACAAAACTTCATTTTTGTTATTGCAGAGACGAACCGTCCCAAATTACCATGCTTAAAACGTCATCACGCAACCGATAGCCATGTGTTAGATATCTAAACGGGAATGGATCGTTTGGTTGAATTACAAAGAATTGCGGAGAATAATTACATGGATTGGTGTCATAAGGAGTAGTTTTTTAAAGGATAAACCGTTTGAAACCGAAACGTCATGAATGTGTAAGACACACGAGACCGTTAAACACGCAGTAGCTCGTGTTATCACCAATTTGAACTTGCTATCTGAAAATAACGATGCACATAGTGAGCCAGCGAGGGAAATACATCACATGCTGGTGCTCTCACGATCGTATATACATAAAACAATTACCACTAATTTCCAAGAGTGACCTAAAAAGATGTCTTGAAGAAAAGTATATGTAAATTTGACCTCTTTTTTGATTAAAATAGTTTTAAAGACTTGAAATGTCTTTTTTAAATATAGATTGTTACAATTAATGTTATAATTTAACTTTAACACAATATAACCTATTAATTCTAAACGTTTTAATGCTTGAGCTGACAAATCAAACATTATTTTCAATCTCACAAAACTTCATATTTTACTTCAGAGCCGACATAACTGAAAAAGAATCTCTCTTTACCACCAAATTTTTTCTCTATACAGCAATTACGCAACTTATTCCTTCGGGGCACTTTTAGTAAAAACCTTAACAATTTGAGCTTATTCGACTTCTATCACGTATTTTGCAGTTATTAGTGCTGCTCCAAACATCACAATCTAACCGCAGATTTGAAAACTTCAACGCTTATTTCAACCATTATCTTCGTATTTCTGCAGGAACCTTTTCTCCTCAACCACACTATCCTGCTTAATCTCATTTCCACAATTATCGTTTTCTCGAATGATTGATTCCAAATACTATCCGCTCTTCTAAATTTTAACTTATCTTTTTCTAAAGTTTTGAAATCGTTCTGTAATCGTGTGCATTAACACACAGGTATAGCACCTTGTAAAAATTCATTAGTTGCAGATAGTTAGAAATTATTTAGATCAAAATTTTCAAAAATATTTATCAAACCTTTTGTGTATAAAAGTCAGAAATTTGTCAGTTTATAGTCTGTTTGTACATGTAAAACAATGTGAGCTTACAGTCTCTTTTTGCAACTCTCATGCTTTTACTCAGACCCAAAATAATCTACATCTGTTATCAATTTTATTAGTGAAAAAACACAAGATTATTGTTTACCATATTATTTATCAACTTTTTTGCATTTAAAATCAAGAAATAAAAACCACACTCGTAGTTTTTTCAGAGCGTTTGCTAGCAATCAGTCCCGTAGCACTCCAACTTCGGCCCCCCCCGCAAAGTAAGCGCAAGAGCCCCTGCGCACAGGTCATATCACTTTAGAGGTGTAAAATTGAAAAGCTGCATTAAGAAAATACACCACAATTTGTACATAAGTAAACAGGCTAATGTCAGAATAAAGCATGCCGATACCGAAGGTGCAAGTCATAAAAAATTCGGCACCGATGCCAGAGTTCAGTAGGACATTTATGCAGACACTGCGAAACGAAAGCAATGACACTGAAAAACATGAAAAAGTTATAGAAACACAGTATCATTTAAATAGTCTTGAGCGAACCTTTTTGTTTGCAAATGCTGTTATGACATTGTCATAATCAAGAGATCGGGCGCAGTCATTTTCGATTGACAACATGGCTAATGAAGATAGTCTACTGTCTGTCATAGACGTTCTATTAAAAGTTTTGATCAGTTTCAATTTGCTGAAGGTTCTTTCAGCGCTGGCAACAGTCACGGGGCAAGTTAGTAAGATTCGAAGTGCGATCTACACATTCGGATACAATTCAAATAAATGAGTCTTTAGAAGATAGTTCAGAAAGTCTTGAGCCGTATTGAGATTGCGTTTTTTTTGTAAAATTAAAACAAACCGCTGTAGCTCAGCGCTCATTTCATCAGAATCAATGTCACCGAACTTTTTTTGGAACTCTTTACAGCAAGTAAGAAGAGCATTTTCTTGTTGCACAAGCAAAAGTTTGTCTCGTGTGTACAAAAACGAAAAGGCGGAAGAAACCTCACGTAACAAATTAAAGCGCTCCTTTATTGACATAATAGCCTGGTCTACTAATGGATAGAAAAAGTTGCTTTTAAATTTCAGTTCAGGAGTAGCTCGTTGTTCCTCTTCACCTTGGTAATCAAACAATCTTCTTTTCTTTCCACTTCTTGACGGAGGAAAAGAAGGATCAATATCCAATTCCTGTGCTATTTCAACAGCAGATGTTGCGGCACTGTCATAACCCGTTGTGCGATAGTTTTGCAAAAACTTTTCAGTTGCCTGGATTTCCGTTTCCATTGTATGAAGAAAGACTCCATACGATTGAAGAATCTTGCTTGCTTTATTGACTTGGAATAGGATATCATACCAAATAAACACCGACAAAAGAAAACTCCATTTTGATAAATGAGCTATCAACGATTTTGTTTCTGAGGCAGCTCTTCCATCTTTTCTTTCTATGGAAATGGCTTCCAAGTCTTTCAGTTCCAGCAACACCTCTTTTAAATTGTATCGAAGAGGTTTGATACATTTAATTCTGCTTTCCCAACGAGTATCAGATTGTGACTTTATGGACAGCTCCACATGTTTCTTCAAAATTTCCCAACGCTGAGCAGAGGAAGAAAACAGCACATACAACCTTGTAAGTACTCCAAAAAATGTCAATGCTTCCGTCGATGAATTAGCACTGTCAACAACAACTAAGTTAAGGGTATGGTTTGCACAGGGCACGTAACCAGCTTTGGGATTGATATCTAGCATTCTTGCTTGGACCCCAGAATGTTTTCCTTTCATGTTAGCACCATTATCATATGACTGACCTCGACAATCAGACAATTCGAGTTGCAGTTCGGTCGCTTTTTCTAAGAAAGCGTCCAACAAGCCTTTCCCAGTACTGTCACTTATTCTCAAGTAGCCAAAAAATGTTTCTTTAACAACAGCAGCTTCTTCATTACATAGTACATAACGGAGAATGACAGACATTTGTTCATGATGTGACATATCTGGAGTGCAGTCCAAAATTATAGAAAAATATTTTGCCAATTTCAATTGCTGTAAACTTTCTTTTTCAACTTCTGTCGCTAGCAATTCAATTAGTTCATTTTGTATGGTAGGACTCAAATAGTGATCTTTAGTGTTTTTATTCTTGATTCTGTCTTGAAGCTCTTTTAGGATCGGATCTCTTCTTGCCAAAAGCTCAAATATACCCAGAAAATTTCCATTGTGAGGAGATCCTAAGACTTCTTCAGATCCTCTAAAAGCAAGATTCCTTTCCGATAGAAACAAGGCAATGTCGATAAGTCTCTCTAAAACATTTCTCCAAAAACGTCTTTCATTGAAAAAAATATTCATCTCGCGTTTGTCGATAGTGGATGAATTTCTTATCCCTTCAGCTAGCAACATCCATTGACTGCAGCATTCTTGGTGGGAAATGCCGTTTTCATGGTCTTTCAGTTTTTTCGAAAAACCCTCCCATGTATTTATACCACTACAAAAGGGGCTTAGTGTTTTTCCAAATAGCTTACAACAAAAGCAAAAAACTTGATCTGATTCCCCACAATAAACTAGCCACAACCGTGAAACACTTTCACCATTAGGTAACACACGTTTATAATGGTTGGAGGAAAAACGTCGCCTTGGAGTTGTGTTATTATATGGAAAATTCATTATTAGTTGATGTGGTCCACGCTTTACTATATCACATCGTTGAGCATCAGAAATACTTTCAGACCATTTACATGGGTCATCAGGGATAGGGGTAAATTGAGATTCAGTTATTTTTGATATTGAAGGTTGCGTATTGGCAGGTAAATCACAACTTACATTTTCTGGAAATTCACAATCACTTTGATGCTGATCGTCATAGTCTTCTTTTTCTTGTACGCTATAGTTTTCTTCATCCCTCTCGGTACTAGTGCCAGGTCTACTCTGCTCAGTAATCTTGAAAAAATCTGTCATCTTGGGCAATTTCGCTACAGCATCTCGAGCAGTGGCTACTTCTTTTCTCTTTTGAGCACCACTTTTTGAACGTTTCATTCTATACAATGTCAATAAAATACTTTATCTGCACTCTGCAGTGTATATATATTGTCCCGGTATTTATAGCCAAACAGAATTCCAGACCATTCTATGATTGTTGCGTAGCAACGGCATTGTTATGTCAATCGAATATTCAAGATTCTACCAGAAAATCAATCGAAATATTCTAGATTCTGCGAGATAAAATGACCTAGCATTCACTTATGATGTCACAAGCCAATTTCTTCGTACAGTTTAAATCGGTTGTAAACAAGTCTGCTGAACTGAAAATAGTCACGTAGCCAAAAAGCAATTTCAGACTAACTTGGGCCCCCAAAGTTGGCCTGGGCCCCCCCAATTGGGGGGTTTGGGGGGCGGCTGCTACGTCTCTGCTAGCAATTACAAACTCTTGCAAAGCTTCAACTTTAACTGAACATCGAATTTTTTACTCTTTTATGTTGACATAAACCACCAGAAATAAAAAACTTACCAACATTTTCAAGGCTTTACAAAACCTATATGCGTTCAAAAGCAAAAAAATTGTCTGTACACCATTTTAAACCCTCACACTACCAGTTATATGCATTCACAAACCAAGATGAACCTCAACTTTGTTGTTAAGTCGCCTTTAATTTTTATTGCATAATCCTACAACCAAAAGCTCACAATAATTTGGTTGGCAACGTTGTTAAACAAAAATTTTTAATTATAAGTGATCTCATTTTATAAAAGTGTTAACTAACAATCTTTTTTATGATGCATTAAGACAACTTCAGCACTCGTGTATTTGCAACTACAAAGCAAAATTTAATAACAAAATCTAGGTCTCTGAACTTATCTCATTTCTATGCGTTCCTCATAGTAACCGTTTCTAAGAGCTTCAGCCACAATCTTTAACTCTGAAAAAAACCAAGTCTGACGGAACTTAGCGACTTTCAACTCTTTTTTTCAGCAAACTAGGACATTAGTTATCGATATGATCTGCATAAATACAAAACTTTTGTACGTGCTTGTTTATTTTTGTCAAATTCTACCTAACTTTCTTACTAGACGATGCGCTTTTAGCGTTTTATCCTAGTTGATGTTAAAACAAAAACTATCAATTATTTGAAAAATAACAATTTTATCGGTGTGCAATCAAAATTTTTATTACCTCTAGATCTAGTTCAAACGTAATAATATGAATGTACAAGATAGTTTCCGAGCTTTACCCTAATTTCTTTACCAAGTGTTGACTCACAAATGCTATCTATAAAACAAACCTTACTTTTTATATACATCAGATAGTTAAAATTTCATCAAATCATTCTCACAAACACTAAATTCATAATTTCTGACAGGGCTTATACCTAACTTTAAACCTAAACAGTTCTGATATTTCTAACTAATCAAGTCAATTGCATCAAATTTTAGCTATATTATATTCCAATAGGTAATAAACTTACGACTTATATATCTTGATAAGCCTTTATGTAACAAAATATTGCAAATTCTATTAAACACTTTAAAAGTTTTGATCTGTTCGCCTTCACCAAAGATTAAATGCACAATTTTTGTCGTTTTGATGCAACAAAACTTTTTTATATGTCCACTTTACATTCAAGAAACGTTTAAAAAACTGAAGCTAATCATTATCTGCTATCGCCATTCACAAAAATGACTCGTTTAAGATGATTCTTTAAAACTCTGTATATTATAATTCATTCTTTTCAATCCAAGATACTATTTGTGACATTATTTGAATTGGATTAGGGGTAAAAATCTTTGTAAACGTTCTTACAAGTTCTATCACTAAGCACGACTTTAATCAAAATACCAAATATTTTCAGATTTACACCCACTATTCATTGTGTAATTTCAAACTCAGTTATATGCAATTAATATATAAAATGCATAGATTTATCAGCGAATCTAAAATTTTTTTACATGTTTCATCGAACGTTTTTCATAAAATATAGCTTTTATTATGCGACAAAAAGTCTAAACTTAAGATTTACCAAATAATTTTAATTTCTCACAATGTTCATCAAACTTGCAATGGTTAACATCAACAAATTTGATTTCAAAACAAAATTTTATTAACTTACAATCTGCTTATACCCATTAGTTAAAATTTTCATGTAATTACTCTCGTCACATATTGAACTAGCAATCTTTAAGATTTTTATTAACTTTTAGATACATTAAAGGCAAACTTATGATTAAGTCGTGCATTAAAATTTTCGTGTTCACCAAAAATCAAATTCACACAGCCTTGAAGCAAATTTACATAAAACATAAAAACTTAAAACCATGAAAAATTCTATTACATTCATGCCTAACCTTGCATCAAACACTAAATTTGAAAACTATTACCGTGTAATGTATTGCCGTAAAACAAAATTTCAAGTTTTTTTTTCAATTCTAAGGCGTCAGTTATCACACTGTAGTCTTGACAATGATATTTCTGAGTGCAAAACAAAACGAGTAACCTAATACTTCTCAACTAATAAGCATTTTTACATTATTTTAAGTGATAAATCTACCATATTGGTTACATTCAATCGTCACGAAAGATCACTAGTTTTTGATGTTACAGAAATGTCTGTACTTGAAAACATTTAGTTGTCTTAGTTTTTGTGTCTACGCTAGATTTTTGAGGTGACGTAACAAAATTCGGTTGAAACATCAAATAAACACTGCGTATGTCGGATTCTCAGCACATGACAACAAGACAGCAAAGCGTCAAATGTGTGAAAACCAACTGGAATAAAGCAAATTATCAATATTCTACAAGTGTAAACGTAAGAATATTTTGAATTGTATTAAATACGACGTTCATAGGTTTTTTATATTTTGTTAATAGATACTTTTCATGAAGACAAAGGCGATTGTGCCTAGAAAGGGTAGGGGAAAATGTACCCATGTCTAAGTCATCAACAGTGCTTCCCCAATCCCAACAGCACTGCCGCCACTGACGAATTTTCAAAATGGCTTAGCAAAACCAATTTGTTTTCTCGCTACCTAGGCGCTATAAATATTAATAAAGCCCACAAAAACTTATCAATGTCGTATTTAATACAATTCAAAATATTCTTACGTTTACACTTGTAGAATATTGATAATTTGCTTTATTCCAGTTGGTTTTCACACATTTGACGCTTTGCTGTCTTGTTGTCATGTGCTGAGAATCCGACATACGCAGTGTTTATTTGATGTTTCAACCGAATTTTGTTACGTCACCTCAAAAATCTAGCGTAGACACAAAAACTAAGACAACTAAATGTTTTCAAGTACAGACATTTCTGTAACATCAAAAACTAGTGATCTTTCGTGACGATTGAATGTAACCAATATGGTAGATTTATAACTTAAAATAATGTAAAAATGCTTATTAGTTGAGAAGTATTAGGTTACTCGTTTTGTTTTGCACTCAGAAATATCATTGTCAAGACTACAGTGTGATAACTGACGCCTTAGAATTGAAAAAAAAACTTGAAATTTTGTTTTACGGCAATACATTACACGGTAATAGTTTTCAAATTTAGTGTTTGATGCAAGGTTAGGCATGAATGTAATAGAATTTTTCATGGTTTTAAGTTTTTATGTTTTATGTAAATTTGCTTCAAGGCTGTGTGAATTTGATTTTTGGTGAACACGAAAATTTTAATGCACGACTTAATCATAAGTTTGCCTTTAATGTATCTAAAAGTTAATAAAAATCTTAAAGATTGCTAGTTCAATATGTGACGAGAGTAATTACATGAAAATTTTAACTAATGGGTATAAGCAGATTGTAAGTTAATAAAATTTTGTTTTGAAATCAAATTTGTTGATGTTAACCATTGCAAGTTTGATGAACATTGTGAGAAATTAAAATTATTTGGTAAATCTTAAGTTTAGACTTTTTGTCGCATAATAAAAGCTATATTTTATGAAAAACGTTCGATGAAACATGTAAAAAAATTTTAGATTCGCTGATAAATCTATGCATTTTATATATTAATTGCATATAACTGAGTTTGAAATTACACAATGAATAGTGGGTGTAAATCTGAAAATATTTGGTATTTTGATTAAAGTCGTGCTTAGTGATAGAACTTGTAAGAACGTTTACAAAGATTTTTACCCCTAATCCAATTCAAATAATGTCACAAATAGTATCTTGGATTGAAAAGAATGAATTATAATATACAGAGTTTTAAAGAATCATCTTAAACGAGTCATTTTTGTGAATGGCGATAGCAGATAATGATTAGCTTCAGTTTTTTAAACGTTTCTTGAATGTAAAGTGGACATATAAAAAAGTTTTGTTGCATCAAAACGACAAAAATTGTGCATTTAATCTTTGGTGAAGGCGAACAGATCAAAACTTTTAAAGTGTTTAATAGAATTTGCAATATTTTGTTACATAAAGGCTTATCAAGATATATAAGTCGTAAGTTTATTACCTATTGGAATATAATATAGCTAAAATTTGATGCAATTGACTTGATTAGTTAGAAATATCAGAACTGTTTAGGTTTAAAGTTAGGTATAAGCCCTGTCAGAAATTATGAATTTAGTGTTTGTGAGAATGATTTGATGAAATTTTAACTATCTGATGTATATAAAAAGTAAGGTTTGTTTTAAAATATGTAAGTAATAGCAGCATAAAAACACAAGTATAGTGTTTACTCAGTAAAAGATTTCGAAGTTTATGAAATATTTTTTGAAAATAAGAGGTGGTGAGCTCAGATTTGTTTTATAGGTAGCATTTGTGAGTCAACACTTGGTAAAGAAATTAGGGTAAAGCTCGGAAACTATCTTGTACATTTATATTATTACGTTTGAACTAGGTCTAGAAGCAATAGAAAATTTGATTACATAATGAGAAAATTGTTATTTTTTAAATAATTGATAGTTTTTGTTTTAACATCAACTAGGATAAAACGCTAAAAGCGCAACGTCTAGTAAGAAAGTTAGGTAGAATTTGACAAAAATAAATAAGCACGTACAAAAGTTTTGTATTTATACAGATCATATCGATAACTAATGTCCTAGTTTGTTGAAAAAGAGAGCTGAAAGTGTTTCCAGACGCTAAGTTTCGTTAGACTTGATTTTTTTGAGTTAAAGATTGTGGCTGCAGCGCTTAGAAACAGTTAAGAGAACGCATAGAAACAAGTTCATGGACCTTTTCGATTATTAAATTTTGCTTTGTAGCCGCCAATACACGAGTGTTGAAGTTGTCTTAATGCATCATAAAAAAGATTGTTAACTTTTATAAAGTGAAATCACTTATAATTAAAAATTTTTGTTTAACAACATTGCCAACCAAACTATCGTGAGCTTTTGGTTGAAGGATTACGCAACAAAAATTAAAGGCGACTTAACAACAACGTTGAGGTTCATTTTGTTTTGTGAATGCATATAACTGGTAGTGTGAGGGTTTAAAATGATGTACAAACAAATATTTTTGTTTTGTACACACATATAAGTTTTATAAAGTTTTGCAAGTGTTGGTAAGTTTTTTATTTCTGGTGGTTTATGTCAACATAAAAGAGTAAAAAATTCGATGTTCAGTTAAAGTTGAAGCTTTGCAAAGGTTAATAAGTATTTGTAATTGCTAGCAAACGCTCTGATAAACTGTGAGTGCAGCTCTTATTTCTTGATTTTAAATGCAAAAATGTTGATAAAATATATGATAAACAATAATCTTGTGTTTTTTCACTAATAAAATTGATGGAAAATGGGTCTGAATAAAAGCGTGAGAGTTGCAAAAAGAGACTGTAAGCTCGCATTATTTTACATGCACAAACAGACTAAAAGTGTTAAATTTCTGACTTAATACTTTTATTTACAAATGTTTGATAAGTTTTTGAAAATTTTGATCTAAATAATTTCTAACAATTTGGAATTAATGAGTTTTCACATGATGTTATACCTGTGTGTTAATGCACTGGACTATAGGACAACAATAACATTACATGATATCAAATTTAGAAAACGGATAGTATTTGGAATCAATCATTGCAGATAATTGTGGAAATGAGATTAAGCAAGATAGTGTGGTTGAGGAAAAAAAAACGATTCCTGCACGTGATTAAGAAAATATCGGTTAAAACAAGCGGTAAATTTTTCTAATCTGCGGTTAGATTGTGATGTTTGCAGCAGCACTGATAACTCAAAAATATGTGATGGAAATTGAGTAAGTTCAAAATGGTAAGGTTTTTATCAAAAGTAGATAAAAGTTGCATAACCGCTGTTATACAGAGAAAAATTGGTGATGAAGCGAGAAACGCAAGATTCTTTTTCAGTTATGTTGGCTCTGATGTAAAATATGAAGTTTTATGAGATTGAAAATAATGTTTGATTTGTCAGCTCAAGCATTAAAACGTTTAGGATTAATACGTTATATTGTGTTAAAGTCAAATAATAACAAATATTGTAACAACATTTACAAATGAGATTTCCAATCTTTAAAGTTATTTGAACTAAAAAACACATCAAAGTAGATATACTTTTCTTCAAACCATCTTTTTAGGTCACCTTAGTAATCAAAGGCAACTATTTTGTGTATATACGACCGTGAGAGCATCAGTATGTGTTGTATTTCCCTCGCTGGCTCACTGTGCGCATCGTTCTCTTTAGATAACAAGTTCAAATTGGTGATAACACGAGCTACTGCGTGTTTAACGGTCTCGTGTGTCTTACACATTCATGACGTTTCGGTTTCAAACGGTTTATCGTTTAAAAAACTGCTCCCTCATAATGCCAATCCATGTGATTATTCTCCGCAATTCTTTGTAATTCAACCAAACGATCTATTCCCGGTAATTCAGGACGTTTCGTCTCTGCATAAACGAAAATGAAGTTTTGTATCTGACAATGACCAAAGACGACTATAAGACCACAGTCTAACTATCGAGAGAGTAAAGTGGGTAGAAAAGTTGAAAAAATGCAGAAAGTCATGAATCTTGTGAATTAAACACTGACACTATTTACCAGTATCAGGAAAAGAAAATGTCAGATACGTATTTTAAGACACGGTTGTGTGTTAAGAACAGTGTTGAGAGAAGAAGATGTTCAACAAGTGAAACGATGCTGGTGAATGAAATTGAAAGTGCAAAAATGAAGAGAAGTGTCGGAATTATGTAATAAGGAACCTGTGTCTTAATGTTTAGTAGATATTATTTGTAATGTGTTACAAAGAATGAGAAAAATTTAAACATTTCAAAATAATAATAGTTTAGAAATGCCGTATAAATATTGGAAATTCAACACTTTGCGAATTATTTCAAGCTCCCTGACAAAAGTTAAACTTAAATCTCTACCCGTTTTGCTGACTGTTTAGGTTTAGAATAGAACTATTGGTTGGTTGTGTTTCTAATAAACTACAAAATTTTGCTATAAAACGATCAAATTATACTGGTCTAGAAGAATAATTTTGCTTTATTTTGTTACATGCAGGTGAATGTGTCTTTCTTAGTAAATAGAGCAACATTTTTGACTCTTACCTAATATCTGTAACATTGAAGAACAAGTATTAACAAATTTGATCACACAAACCTTGTATAATGAGTCTATACAACATTACTGTTTACAAGAGTTTTTGAGTAACAACACTGTCATATAGAATCGAGACTGTTTAAGCAAAACTTTTGACTTCAAAGTTGCATCTTGGTCTAAAATTGTGTTTAAGCATCGTGCAGATCAACTCATAATAAGACAATGTTTGGGCGTGAGCAAAGAAAAATATATTCTGTTCAAAAATTATATCTTTTACTGTGTTTTTTCAGTTTGTTATTGTTAAAGTTTTGTTGTTGCATGATAGGTACGGCAGTTCATTTTGATGGTCTTTTTGCCGTCTCGTTGTCAGGTGATTTTTTTCCGCGTTTACACAAATTTTTAGTTTCGATTGTTCAATAAACTTCCTGAATTGAACAACCTAGTCTGCCTGAAACGCTGGTATTGTAATTACATATTGCAGAAAGCGCATGAATAGCTGGCTAAATTGATAAATCTTTTATCATAAAAGCGTGTGAACATTTTTTTGGAAACAAATATGCAACATACTTTGACTGATCTTAATCGTAAAATGTTAAAAAACAGCTAGCCTCAAAACCGTATGCTTTGGATAGCTCTAAGAGCGAGTTTATCACATTCTTTGTATAATATATGATGGATAATACGTAGATTTTTGAACGGTAGTGATTTTTTGGACACACTGTTTATGAACTCTATATTCAAACGTTGTATCAACCATCTTTACTGGGTAAACTATGAAGTAATGTATATTCATAGTACTGTCTCAAAAAACAGTAATCCAAATAACATTGAAATTTATTTCTACCTTAAGAATTTAAACGGTAGTGACTTTATTACAATCTTTGTTAAATAAATGATGGATCATACAAAGATTTTTGAACGGTAGCGATTTTTTGGACACAAAGAATCACAAAATGATATATTATAATCATTCTCACTTATCCGCTTCCTACAGCATCGCTTCTACCATGATGGATTGTGCAATAGAGATGCAACTACATTCCCACGGTCTAGTTAAAAACTTACATCATTGAAATAAGGAAGCACAACCTGAAAATCATTATGTAATATAACAAGTCACAAGAATGACATCAAACTTTTTTTAATAACACTGTGTTGGAACTAGCTCTCTCAGATTGGTGTTAACGCCCTCAGACCTCCTTACATAAAATTAGTGTCTTATGGTTAGCTCCCTCACAAAAATAGACCTCGAGTTAGCACCCTGAAACCTCCTTACATAAAATTAGTGTTCTGTGATTGGCTCTCTCACAAAAATAGACCTCGAGTTAGCATCTTCAGACCTCCTCCACATAAAATCAGTGTCTTATGGTTGGCTCTCTCACAAAAATAGACCTCGAGTTAGCACCCTCCGACCTCTTCCACATAAAATTAGTGTCTAGGGTTAGCTCCCTCCGACCTCCCCCACAAAAATCTAAGGTTAGCTCCCTCCGACCTCTTTCAAATAAAATTAGCTTCTTTAGAACTTTCCATCGTGGAAGCACAGTACAGAGAAAAAAGATTCAAGCTTGGGCAAGTCTGAACAAGACGGAGACAATATATCCTAACAAACAGCTGAATAAAACATAATCTTTCTACATTATATACTAAAATTTTTGACGGACAACTCTGGACCTGTCTACACAAAAGCAAAAATCTGGTTATAAATAGAATACGTCGTGGTTGCACAATAGGCATGCAACTACATTCCCACGGTCTAGTTGAAAACTTACGTCATTGAAATACAGAATCAAAAAAACTTTGTGTAATAACAAGTCACAAGAATGACATTAAATTTTTTGAAATGACAAAATGTTGGAACTAACTACCTCAGACCTCCATCACATAAAATTAAAAAACCTATGGTTAGCTCTCTCCGACCTTCTTCAAATAAAATTAGCTTCCTTAGAACTTTTCATCATGTAAACACAGTGCAGAGAAAAAAGCTTGGGTAAGTCTGAGGCAAAGATTCCTAACAAACATCTGAATAAAACGTAATCTTTATATTCTAAAAACTTTCGATAATTAACTCCTTACCGACTTCTAGTGATACAAAACACTTTACTACTTTGTGGGGTCCCAATCTCCCCTTCCATTAAAAAATTCCCCTCAATCGTGACCAAAACTTCCCCGACTTCAAAAATTCCCCAACTCCTGACCAAAAATTCCCTAACTCAGACGTCATTGCTCCGCCGCAATCCGCGCCAAATGATGCATGCTATACTACTAACGGTACGTTTAAGTCTTGTGCTTTGTGTTGGTTGTTTGCGTATGCAGTCCAATGTTGGGTATCGGGCTAGCCAGGAGCCACGTAAAGTATCTTACACTTGGCCAGAGCCCTAGTGATAATAATGCATCTTCATTACCCGTTTTCGAGGATGGTTCTGCCTATTTTGCTTTACTAATGTTGTTTGGATCGTGACAAAAAAAAACATATATCGCTCGCTATGTATGCATCCCCCAAGCTTAATACCCAGGCCCGGGGCATTGGGACCGTTCATGTTAACAAGTTCATCGTTCGGTGAAACGCCTGTTCCGGTGTGCTCCTGTGGTGCGGGGGCTCTGTTAGTAGCTCGAGCACTGTGATCGCGCAAACCCTGCCGAAGAACTGTGTGGTGGAATCTGCGCGTGTGATTGTTAAGTGGTATCCGGCGCTAGTCGCGTCGCTGATCGGGCTACGCTATGTAACACACTAGCTATTGCCCGTGCGGTGGGCTAGTTGTCGGAATCGGTAGCTACGCTTGGAGTGGAATAGGCGAAGTGGCTTACCTCTTGGCGGCCGTGCATTATATAAGCCGCGGTGCAGTCATTTGGGACCGACCAAAATTAGTTAGGCGCCCTTTTCACGTTGCGCGTGCATTGCGTTCTTGAGCGTCGGCGCTGGGGCGACGCGCGTGAGGGATTCGAACCTGCGCCTTTGGATTTGGCCTTCTCGCGCGCCGATTTTTTGCTGCCATGCGCCGCGTGCTGCCAGCTATGCCTTGAGGCACCGCATTTGGTTTGTAACTTTTGGAAGACCTTTTTATGCATAATCACTACTTGTGTGATCAACTTCACATAAGGATATCAGTATCAATCCATGGTCGAGCGGCTAGAACTACGTCAAAACGAACCTCGCCCAATAGTAAACGGCACGTAAGTCTTGTGTTAGTCTGTTTTATAATGGTCAGCGTTGATGCTATTGGGGGGACCTCTCGGCCCTTGGCAAGCCCTGCTGATGAGTCCAAAAGGATGAAACGCGTCCAGGGATGGCTTTGAAAATTTAAATATCTCTCTCAATAGCATTGCTTCCTTCGGAAGCCCCGCGCCTGTAGGACTCGCTTTGTTGTTTTGTTTCTCGCTTATAAGACGCTCTCTATCGATCGTAACCACTTGGAGCCAACAAACATATACTGTACATATATTGCCGATGTCCAAGGATGCTAAAGGAAATTTTGCAAGTCGTCGAATTAACCAGTTATAAGTTCAATTACGATAAATTCGTACGATTTGCACTTGTTCATGTGCTTCACTCTTCCGGCAAGTCCTTAGCTTGATGCTATGTGCGAAAATTTGTATTTGTTCTATTTTCTTTGTAGATTACAAAATATTTTCAAAAATTAGAATTACTACACTACACACTAAATTAGCCTACCGCAATCCGTAATATGCAGCCAAAGCATGCAATGCCTGATTGAATACAATTATAGCCTACAACTAATACAGCGCAGAGTTTCGGAAAATTTGCACATTTATAACTAAACAACGGCAAACAAACTGCCTACAAAAGTGCAAAAAAATTTAAAAATGACTTGCAGCCCCACCAGCAAATTCAACCACGAGCCGCCACTGGTCGGAATATTATTTAGATCCATCTGTAAGCAAAAATCTACTATCAGAATTTCATGTAGATCTATGTGCAAGCGAGTAATCATTGTCGGAAATTTATTTACAAGCATCTGAAAGCGAACTACTACTGTCGGAATTACATTTACAAGCATTTGTCAGCTAGTAATAAGTGTCGAAATTTTATTTAGAACCATCTGCAAGCGAGTAATAACTGTTGAAATTTTGTTTAGAACTATCTGCAAGCCAGTAATAAGTGTCGGAATTATATTTAGGAGCATCTGTAAGCGAATAACAACTGTCGGAATTTCATTTAGAACCATCTGCAAACGAGTAATAACTGTCGGAAATTCATTTACAAGCATCAGTAAGCGATCTACTACTGTCGGAGCAATGTTTAGAAGCACTTGTGAGCCAGAGATTTGTTTTGAAAATTTACTTAGAACCATCTGCAAGTCAGTAACAACTGTTGAAATTATATTTAGGAGCATCTGCAACCGAGTGATAAGTGTCGGAATTTATTTAATAATACAGTTTCTGTAGAGAGGTGACTTTTAGTATCCAAGTTGCTATTATTGCTACTAGCAATACACCGTTGAACATAATAATAATTCAAACGATTTCGGCGCTACATATCGCCCTCATCAGGATCTATACACCAATATTTACAGCATTAAAACTTTCGTCGATATTTACAGCATAAAAGCTTTGCTGTTTTTATCAGAACTATTTTCTAGTTACTTTATGTTTTTTGTGTTTTCGTTTAACGAAAGTTTTAATGCTGTAAATATTTGTGTATAGATCATGATGAGGGCAATATGTAGCGCCGAAAACGTTTGAATTTTCTAAATATTTTATTTAATACATCTGTAAGCGAATAACAACTGTCAGAATTATATTTAGAACCATCTACAAGCCAGTAATAAGGGTCGGAATTATATTTAGAAGCATCTGCAAGCGGGTGATAAATGTCGGAATTTCATTTAGAAGCATCGGCAGGCGAGAAATAACTGTTAGAAAATCATTTAGAAGCATCAGCAAACCAGCAATCAATGTCGGAATTATATTTAGAAGCATCTGTAAGTGAAAAACAACTGTCGGAAATTCATTTACAGTTATCTATAAGCAAGTAATAAGTGTCGCAACTTTGTTTAGAAGCATCTGAAAGTGAGTATTAAGTGTTGGAATTTCATTTAGAAGCATCTGCAAGCGAAAATCAACCGTCGGAATTTCATTTAGAACCATCAGCAAGCGAGTAATATGGGTTGGAATTTTATTTACAAGCATTTGTGAGCCAGTAATAAGTGTCGAAATTTCATTTAGAACCATTTGGAAGCCAGTAATAACTGTCGGAATTTTATTTAGAAACATCTGTAAGCATACAACAACTGTCGGAATTTCATTTAGAACCATCTACAGTAATTACTGTCGTAATTTCGTTTAGAAGCAACTGAAAGTGAGTAATATGTGTCGGAATTTTATTTAGAAGCATCTGTGAACGAAAATCTACTGTCGGAATTTCATTTAGATCCATCTGCAAGCAAGTAATAAGTGTCGAAAATTCATTTAGAAGCATCTGTAAGCGAACAACTACTGTCGAAATTACATGTATATTTACAAGCATTTGTCAGCTAGTAATAAGTGTCGGAAATTCATTAGAACCATCTGCAAGCGAGCAATTAGTGTGGGGATTTCATTTAGAAGCATCTGCAACCGAGTAATAACTGTCGGAATTTTGTTTAGAAGCAGCTGAAAGTGAGTGAGATGTGTCGGAACGATAATTAGAAGCATCTATAAGCGAGTAATAAGTGTCGGAATTTCATTTAGATCCATCTGCAAGCCAGTAACAAGGGTCGGGAATTCAATTACAAGCATCTGGAAGCGAACAATTACTGCGGAAAATCATTTAGAAGCATAGGTAAGCAAGTAATAAGCGTCGAAAATTTAATAGAAGCATCTGGAAACGAGTAATAAGTGTCGGAATATTATTTAAAACCATCTGCAAGCGAGTAATAAGTGTGGGAATTTTACTTTATTTATTTCCCACAGTTATTACTTGCTTGCAGATGGTTTTAAATGAAATTTCGACAGTTGATTTTCGCTAACAGATGCTTCTAATATTATTCCGAAAGGAGTTTTTCGTTTCAAATGCTTGTAAATAAAATTCCGACTCATATTACTCGCTTGCTGATGGATCTAAATGAAATTCCGACTGTTGATTTTTGCTTCTAATGAAATTCCTAAATGAAATTCCGACACTTAATACTCACTTTTAGATGCTTCTAAACATTGTTCCGACTCATACTACTCGCTTACAGATGCTTTTATGTTAAATTTTGACACTTATTACTGGCTTAGAGATGACTGTAAATGAATTTCCGACAGTTGTTTTACGCTTACAAATGCTTCTAAATGATTTTTCAACACTTATTACTCGCCTCCAGATGCATCTAAATAAAATTCCGACAGTTATCACCCGCTTGCAGATGCTTCTAAACAAAATTCCGACCCTTATTACTGGCTTGTAGATGGTTCTCAATGAAATTCCAACAGTTGTTATTCGCTTACAGATGCTCCTAAATATAATTTCGACACATATTACTCAGTTACAGATGCTTCTAAATATAATTCCGATAGTTATTACTGGCTTGCAGAATGTTCTAAGTAAATTTCCGACACTGATTACTGGCTCACAAGTGCTTCTAAACATCATTCCAACAGTAGTAGATCACTTACAGATGCTTGTAAATGAATTTCCGACATGTATTACTCGCTTGCAGGTGGATCTAAATGAAATTCCGACAGTAGATTTTTGCTAACAGATGCTTCTAAATATAATTCCGACACATACAGGGTGGGCCGTAAGTCGCGCACCAAGAAATTAAGTGGTTGTGTGATGTAAAACAATCTAAATTTAATGGGGTAGAATATCTTGTCCTTTCTTTTGGTGTATAATAAATGTTCTTTCATAGAGTAATTTACCATTGTTTGAATGTATCAGTCATTATTTCTGTCAAATTTATAATCAAAGTTTTTTTAGGTATGATTTGCATATAAAATTTTTTCCTTTAATTTTTAGATATGCCTTTAACAATAAACGAGCGAGTTGAGTTAGTATTTATGATCATTTTGAGAATTTGTGATTGTATCAGCGTGTATAACGTGTCATCTGTTCCTTAGATAAGCTTGTTTCAAATAAAACAATGTTTATATAATCAAAATTGTCTTAAATGTTTTGGTGCGAGATTTACGGCCAACCCTGTATTACTCACTTGCAAATGCTTGTAAATAAATTTCGACAGTTATTACTGGCTCGTAGATGGTTCTAAATGAAATTCCGACAGTTGTTATTCGCTTGCCGATGCTTCTAAATGATTTTACGACAGTTATTACTCGCCTCCAGATGGTTCTAAATAAAATTTCGACACATATTACTCGTTTTCAGATGGTTCTAAATAAAATTCCGACCCTTATTACTGGCTTGTAGATGGGTTTAAATGAAATTTCGACAGTTGCTTTTCGCTTACAGATGCTCCTAAATATAATTTCGACACATATTACTCAGTTACAGATGCTCCTAAATATAATTCCGATAGTTATTACTGGCTTGCAGAATGTTCTAAGTAAATTTCCAACACTGATTACTGGCTCACAAGTGCTTCTAAACATCATTCCAACAGTAGTAGATCACTTACAGATGCTTGTAAATGAATTTCCGACATGTATTACTCGCTTGCAGGTGGATCTAAATGAAATTCCGACAGTTGTTATTCGCTTACATATGCTTCCAAATGATTTTTCGACACTTATTACTGGCTTGCAGATGGTTCTAAATGAATTTGCGACAGTTGTTATTCGCTTACCGATGCTTCTAAATATAATTCCGACACTTATTAATCCCTTACAGATGCTTCTAACCAAAATTTCAACAGTTATTACTCGCTTGCAGATGATTCTAAATGAAATTCCGACAGTTCATATTCGCTTACAGATGCTTGTAAATACAATTTCAAGAGTTGCTGGCGTGTTTCATAGGCTTGTCAATGAAATTCTGTCACTTGTTACTTACTTGCAGATGCTTATAAATGATATTTCTAGACTTATTCCCGTATTTAAGATGTTTGTAAATAAATTAGCGACAGTTAGTTTTTGGTTTCAGATGCCTTTGTATGTGTTTTGTGCACTTATTGCGTTGTTTCAAAAACAATTTAATGAGTTTACGACGTTTATTGGTTTTATTTAGAGGCTTGTAGATGAATTTCTAACACGTAGTAGCCCATTTCTATTCAAAAACATATTGGGGGATCTCTTGGCCCTTGGCAAGTCCTGCTGATGAGTCGAAAAGGATGAAACGCGTCCAGGAATGGCTTTGTAAGTTTGGAAATACCTCTCAATAGCATCGATTTCTTCGGAAGCCTCGCGCCTTCAGCACTTGCTTTGTTGTTTTGTTTCTCGCTTATAAGACGCTCTCTATCGATCGTTACCACTTGGAATTAGCAATATCAATATATTCTTTTGACGTTTTTGTTGTTGTTCAAAAGGCTTGTAAATGAATTTCATTTCCCGTACTCTTTTGTTTCGTTGTTTTTTATAATTTAGAAATATTTGACGTGTTCAAAATATTTACCTATGCATTGAGATAACTGTGACAGTGTTGTACAATCATGCAGTTTGTTTTCGTTACAAATAGGTTTAACTGATCAGAATTCACTTTTAATCCGACAATTGCGACTGTTCCTTAAATTAGATTTGTAACATTTCAGACGTTTCAGACAGTTCCGACATTTCATCAAATTAATGAGTTTTTGGATATTTCCGACAATTCCGAATTCATCAAATTAGTGAGACTCGGGACAAAATGTATAAGCTTCAGGACAGACCAAATGCACAGCCGAATTGACAAATTTTCCATCAGTTTATCTCCGAAAACCTTTTTAAATACTGTAAATAATGAACATCGCTTTCTCGTAAATGGAGGATAAATGTGGCAAATAAAAAAAAAATATGGAACAATTGTATTGCTACAATAAAACCATTCCACTATCAGAGATGAGCGGATCTAGGTTTTTTTCGGATCCTGATCCAATCCTAATCCAAAACATCAAACCCTAATCCTAACTCTAATCCTGATTTTGGAAAATGTTAAATTCAAATTCTAATCCTAATCCTGAAAATGCAAATTTTGAAATTGACTTCAAGCTTTACTTCATTTGATGACAAAGAAGTTAAATCCTAATCCGGATTTTTCAAAAACTCTAAATCCTAATTCGGCTAAAATCTTCAAATTCGGCCGGATCTAGATCCTAATCCTAATCCGTGCTCATCTCTTTCCACTAGGGCATGATGAAAAAGTTGCCAAGAATAACCTTAAAATTTGGAAAGAAATCCAGTGTTTGACAAAAAAAAATTAAGTTATTCACCCAGTGGATAAAGAATAGCCCGATTGGGCGCTTTTCATTTTTAGCGACCAACGTAAATTTTCAGCCCAAATGCTTGTAAAATGTAACCCAATCTGGCAACCCTGGTAGAAGTAGCCAGGGTCTCAATTTCGCAGTCGGATTTGGTACGTTCTAGAGAAAAGTTTGAACTTAGAATTCGGTCAGGAGTGCAATTTTTCAAGAATATCATGATCAAGTCTGGATCAGAAGCGAACAATACCACTGCCGGTTCTGTCAATTCTACTATAACTGTAGAAGAGAGTGGGAATACTTGTGATGCGGGAAAACTAGGACACCTGGCTTTTCTTCTACTTTTTGAGCTAATGACCAACGATAATGACCTAAACGCTTATTTCTTTAACTTTCGTAATCTTTTCTCGCATACTATTGATAAACATGCCCCTAGGAGATCTATTGCGAGACGACAACAACTCTCGAAGCGTAAACCTTGGATCACTGATGGATTTTCAACATCTGTAAAAACGAAGGTTCGTTTATTAAAGCGTTTAGTCAAATTCAAAACATCTAAAAGTTACAATAAATATAAGCGATACCGTAATCTTTTAAATCGTGTAGTTAAGCAAGCAAAAATTCGTTGTTATCATTCTGATGAACTTTGGAAAGTAATTAGAAAACTAATCCAATCTCGCAAACCCAAACAAAGCGCATCCACATTGATTGAAAATTCTAACTCTGAAATGGAATCAGCCGAGTTTCTCAATAATTACTCCGTAAATATCGGGGAAAATCTTGCAAAAAAAAATTACCGTGCCCAATATTAATCACTCGCATAATAATCAAGATTACTGCCCTCACTCATTTTTTCTCTCTCCGACCAATGCAGAAGAAGTCGACGCAATAATAAAAACGTTAAAAATTAAAAAAGCAACTTTATCAGGAGACATTGACATTAAATTTATTAAACTGGCTATTTCAATCATCTCTCCAATTATTAGTGATCTATTTAACTTATGTGTTAAAACAGGGGCATTCCCCGACGATATGAAAGTAGCTGAAGTAATTTCAATCTTTAAACAAGGGATGTGGAAGCGGAAGCGCGAAAAATCCACCGCTTCCGCTTCCACATAGGAGGGAAGAATGGAGAAAGAAAAGAAATTGGTTCTGCTATTCTTCGCAGAAGAACAAATAGGGGGAGCATAAACATTAAGAAATGAGAGCGAGAAGGAGTCGTTTAGAGAGATGTTGACCTCTACATAATCAGAGTAGGGGCTAAGCAAAGAAAGAGAGGAAGTAGAAAGCTCAGAGAAGAATAAGCCCTGCTTGACGAAAATGATGACGCCGCCACTAGCGTCTGCGACATCAGTAGAAAAAATACCAGGTCGGGAGTGGGTGCCATGGAATTACAGAGCAGAGAATCCAGGAATCCGGAAGAGGAAGATGAATTAAGGTTGGATTCCTAGATATAAATAAGGTCAACGGGATGAGTCGAAATAAAGTGTAGTAGTTCAGTGCTCCTGGCTCGGAGACCCCCGGCATTCCATTGAAGAACATTAAGAGAGTTATGGAGGGAAAGAGAAAGCAGGAGGTAAAGAGAAACAGCCAGGAGCATGAGGCGGTGGTGAGGGTGAAGAGGGAGAAGATACAAATTGGGAGAAAAAATGATAAGAATTTTGAAAGTGAGGGTGGGGTGCGAGTGCTGCATTAGCAGAAGAGGGCCAGATTGAGCAGTAAAGGTATACCAGCTGGACGAGTCCGAGGAGGAAGTCACACTGCTGATTGGTGTAGAATCTCTAAAAAAGCAGGGAGGGCAGCTACAGAAGTGAGAGCTGCCAAGAGTTTTGAATCTAGAAACCGAGAGTGGTGAGCACTTTAAATGAACTTAATTAGAGCATGTGCAGCATTGCACTGACCTACCCCACCAGGTCATATTTTCCAGCGCACACTAAACAGGGAAAGACAGGACAAGGGTTAGGATGAACGTTGCCACTCATCAGGAGAAGGAGAAGAATGAGAAGACAGTCGAGAGAAAGGAAGGAGTAGAGAAAAGACAGGCCGATTTTAAAGAGGCTGCATGCTACCCTTCTGCGGTGGTTCAGGGGGCTGCACGGCGAAAAAATGGTTTGTGTGAGGGGAGTGCCCAGAGTAACTGGGACCCTCGGGAAGGCCAACAGCCATTTTGACCCAACCCAAACGGGTCGGGGACCGCACCACCACGTTTAGGCGGCTGTTGATTGGTGCAGTTAAATTTTGCTCGCTTTACATGTACATACTACATATACGACAGAAATTTCGCACTTCACTATCCAAAAAGATTAGAGTCAGCACGTGCTTTGAGGACGGACAGAAGGTCAGTAATGATGATTAAGGTTAAGGTTAACTCAAAGTCAGAGTTAGTTAGGAATAAAGAGGGAAAAACAGCGCTATACGGTGTAATTTGTTGTTGTGACGACAGGTTATTGTCGAGAGCTGTGATATGTGGTCATACGATTTAGATCTGAGAAGCATTAGGTTAACTGTTGTAAAAGTGGTTGTAAGTAGTGAAGGAACTTGTAGTAACTAGGGCCATTTTTTTGACCTAAAAAATATATTTTTGACTTTACTTTAGCAAAATTTTGACTTTAATTTGACCTAACCGCTTTCGCCTATTATTTATGTCTTGTTGCACTTTTTTGATTAAAAATGTTTTATAATCCGCAATTTACATAAGTTTTTAAAGAAGAAGGTAGCCTACTTTAAACATTTTCTCAATCACTCAGTATTGAAGGTAATGCAACAAAGCGACGCATGACGTCAAAACCTAGGATAACGAGCCATTGGGTGTACCGGTATCAATTAGTGTGTAGTACAAAAAATGCGTTGTTATCGCAACTGTACTGTACATTAACAGTCTGTCTATAATGTTTTTAACGAAAGCCACACAGTATAATTACCATGACTTTTTATTGTAATACAGCATCATATACTTTTTTACGTTCTTAACATCAAAATTTCTGTCTTTTCTCAGTAATTTACTGAGCATACAAAACGACCTCTCAACAGCAGCAGAGGTTGGCTGGGCTTTTTGCAATAGTGCGTAGCTTGTTGGGTCAATTGTCAAGTTGGTACAGTTTGTTATTGTTTCTAAATCAGAGTTGGATAGTCGTTTTTAAATTGCGCACGAATCATCATCGCATTGCATATTCTTCAGCAGTCCGTATGCTTTGGTTATCGTGCAGGCATTTCCTTCTAAGAACTCTACGTTGGCTGCTAGAGTCCGGTATTGATTTATTTTAACCAAGTCTGGCACCAAATCTTCCACATTGATAGCGTCTTTTGCTCTGCTGACAAAGAGGCCTGCACTTGTCCAATTGTTGACAATGATACGAACAGCTGAAAGGTTCTCACGCTAATATAAGGCAGCTCTAAGCCAAGTTGCCCATCTTGTAATTACAGAGTCAGGAGGAGATGGCAGACCAAAATCATGAAAATCTTTCTCGCGATCATTGTTTTTGATTGTTGCTGCCTTGATCGTTGCTATTATTTCATCAATATTTTTAAAATGAGCACGCACACGCATAGCGCAGTTATGTAGTAAGTGCGCAACGCAGGTGACATGCATCAAAGAAGGATATAATTCCTTTAATGTCTTTCCAGCCAAAGACATGTACCGAGCAGCATCAGTCAAGAACAATGAAAAACTCTCGCGTTTTATTTCAAGTTGTCGCAATATGTCATCCACAGTGTGCAGAATAATACTGCTATTAACATTGCTACCGCTGTCAAGTGGATGGCAATCAACGAGGAATGTCTGATTTGGGGCATCTAAGCTGCCCATAAGCACACTAATATACTTTTGTTTAGCAATCTCTGCTTCATCCACAACTAAAAAAAATTTTTGTCACGAAGTAAATCTTGAATTTGTTCTTTTTGGGATGCTAATTTAGCAACACATGCCCGGGCTGCAGTCTCCGAAGGCAATACTTTTTCCATTGTAGCAAACAGAGACTTTTCTAAGCTATGCTTTATTAAAAGCCTCTAGCTTCTTGTCGGTCACCAAGTGCACTGAAGAGACCTGATAGGTCGAAACAGTGTCACTGTCTGCAGTTTTGCTATGTGCATCGCTAGCCTCTTGCATTACTATACATGTAAGACCTTGTGACCACTAGGCTGTGACAGCACTATTGTTCTAGCAGTTGCTGGACTTAGTGCACCTGCGACAACCGCCACTCATTCACGAGTGATACGGCTTCGCAGAGTACTGACAGACCATCCACCAAGTGGATCTAGTATAGATCCCGCAAGTGTGGCGGTCTAAGCTATGCTTTATTAAAAGCCTCTAGCTTCTTGTCAGTCACCAAGTGCACTGAAGAGACCTGATAGGTCGAAACAGTGTCACTGTCTGCAGTTTTGCTAAGTGCATCGCTAGCCTCTTGCATTACTATACATGTAAGACCTTGTGACCACTAGGCTGTGACAGCACTATTGTTCTAGCAGTTGCTGGACTTAGTGCACCTGCGACAACCGCCACTCATTCACGAGTGATACGGCTTCGCAGAGTACTGACAGACCATCCACCAAGTGGATCTAGTATAGATCCCGCAAGTGTGGCGGTCTAAGCTATGCTTTATTAAAAGCCTCTAGCTTCTTGTCGGTCACCAAGTGCACTGAAGAGACCTGATAGGTCGAAACAGTGTCACTGTCTGCAGTTTTGCTATGTGCATCGCTAGCCTCTTGCATTACTATACATGTAAGACCTTGTGACCACTAGGCTGTGACAGCACTATTGTTCTAGCAGTTGCTGGACTTAGTGCACCTGCGACAACCGCCACTCATTCACGAGTGATACGGCTTCGCAGAGTACTGACAGACCATCCACCAAGTGGATCTAGTATAGATCCCGCAAGTGTGGCGGTCTAAGCTATGCTTTATTAAAAGCCTCTAGCTTCTTGTCGGTCACCAACTGCACTGAAGAGACCTGATAGGTCGAAACAAGGATGGTTCAGTTTATGAAGTGGGATATCTGCAGCTAAGAATGAAGAGACAACCTGTTCCTTGAAGTTTACTTGATCGAGTTGTAAAAAGGTTTGCTTACTTTGGGATATGCTCTTTGTCTCCAATGTTCTTTGGTGTTGCTTACTTTTTCGGTGGCTTTCCACAAAAAAACTTTTTGTCGCTTTTGACTAACACGTCGCAAAGGTTGCATCGCAGGTCGCGGGCAGGAGTTGCCGAAAACTCATCCGGATATTCGTGGCAAATTTGCCTAACTTTCGCTGTAAAAGATTTGGATTGTTTAGGCGTTCTTTGCTTTGCAAGCTACGATTTAAAAAGACCACGTGTAAAGAGCGCAAAGGTTTTATAGGAATAGATTAATTGTCTAACAATTATGTGTTTATGCATCAACAATGACGATTTCATGCATAATAAGTGCTATCTTCTTCTCAATTACCGCACGCATTTTTACCATCGCAACTATTTGAGAAGTTTAAAATCAAATAAAACTGCACATAAAATTTTAATAGCAGCTCAAAAATTCAAAAAAATATAAAAAAAATATAAATTTGTTCATTTTTGTAAGGAAATTTTTGATGAAGACAATTTTGACAAGTTTTGACAAATTTTGACTTTATGCAAAATTTTGATTTTATATTGACTTATAAAATCTACCAAAACAGACTCTTGAACACCTGAAACGAACGTCAGTGCACGTTTGATCATGTAACAAGGTTCTGAAAAACTTTTGACTTTATTGACTTTAGCGGGCTCTAGTAATAACTGTCTATTTGTTGAAGTGTTTAATTATTTTTTGAATTGCAGTAACGAAATATTTGATTTTCTTGCAAACAGTTTGTGATTTCTAAATTTTTGTTAGTGGGAATTCCGTGACAAACGCGAAAATACATTAGGGGCTCGGCGATGACAAAAAGATTGAAAAGCACTGTTCTACATTCAACACGAGTTCTGATATCTAAGAAAAACGAACACAGAGTAGTTCGAAACAATAAGCTCAAGCGAAGTAGATAAAGTAATAGCAATAGATGAAGGTTTTTGTTTTCTCAAAATGATAAAGTGTAGGAGGAGGCAGTGTTCAGACCCACAAAAGTTAAAAAAAATTGTCAACGGTCGTTTTTTCGTTTTTTGTGGTGGAAGCAAAAGCGGTGAAAGCGGAAGCGATAGGTTTGGAAGCGGAAGCGGAAGCGTTTGAAAAATAACCGCTTCCACAATCCTGCTTTAAACAGGGCAGTAAAATAAAGTGCTCTAACTACAAACCAATCTCACTACTTTCCTCATTCAGTAAAATCTTTGAAAAAATTGTTTACAAACGTACAATTACCTTTGAAAATTTAAACTACTTTCACCCAACCAATTTGGCTTTCAATGCGGTGTCTCAACTTCTCATGCAATAAGCGCCGTGTATGATGACCTACTTAACAATGCAGATAAAAAGTATTATAGCTACTGCTTGTTTTTGGGCTTATCAAAAGCGTTTGACACTGTTGACCATAATATTTTACTACGAAAAATGTCTCATCAGTTTGGAATCAGACGACTGGCAAATAAATTTTTTGAAAGCTATCTGTCAAACCGCTTTCAGTACGTGCGTATAAATAACTCTAGTTCAAAAAAGGCAAAAATTATTTATGGGATTCCTCAAGGGTCGAACCTAGGCCCGCTATTGTTCTTGATGTATATAAATGACTTACCAAAATCTACTTTCCCGAAAAAGGGAAATCTACTTTCCTGGGCTAGTACTTTCCCGAAAAAGCCAACGCACTTCTGTATGAAGAAGAAGTTTTTCGTACTGTTCATCCACATCGCTCAGCAATTGGCAAAATTCTCTTCTTTTCAAAGTTACAGCTCGTATATCATTCACATATTTCACGACCACTGACATCTTTCATCTGTAATGGCTTCTCACAGAGCGATTCCTGATGAATTATGCAGTGTTCTTCCTAGAATCTGTTCTAACTGAGCGCAGAATCCAACGTTACATCCGGTCATAGCTGGAGCTCCGTCACTACAAACACTGGTCAACTTGTCCCACTGAAAGTTCGTTTTTTCGGCACATTTTTTGAGCGCGTTCAATATATCAACTCCTCGCGTTCGCCCACCATAGCGACAAGACCGAGTAACTCCTTCTTTACGTTCAATTCTTGATCCACAACCTTCCCAAATATGGCTAGTTGGGCTGTATCTGTAGCATCAGTACTCTCATTTAATGCGATCGAAGAAAATACAGCATCCTCCTGAGATTGTATCAACTGCTCACTCACGTCTTCCAACATCATTTCCACCCGTCTGGTCATCGTGCTGTCAGACAACGGTAAACCAGTCGCGAATGTGCTAGCTTTGTCACCCAGATATTTCGTCACAATCTGCAAAGCTGGGTTGATAATCTCTTCTCCCTCCACCATGGGTCTTTTCTTTTCGGCCATCAACAAAGCGAGCTTGAGTGAAGCAGATGTTTGATCCTTCAATTGTTTGTTGCCACTGCTGAACATGTTCTGCGGTATTCAAGTTCTTCGCAAGCTTTCGTTATTCAGGATTTTCGAAGTTTTGAGCCTACCGGATGTTCGCGAATAAAATTCGTGTGCGTTTGGTAGTGGCGCTTGATGTTGTATTTTTTCAGAGAGCTCACGGTTGCATTGCAAACCAAACACATTGCCTTCTCGTTTTTCTCAACGAATAAATTGTCCATTGTCCATTGTCCATTCTTCGTGGAATTTTCTTCAGCGTTCAGCGTTTCTCTTAGTCGCCATCTTCGATCACACAAAATAACACTCAATGAAATCAGCAACTTACGAAATTTACCGAAAGACGCAGTCGTTTTGACAAAACAATTCCAAATGGCACGTTGCAAATCAGTGAACGAATCAATACGAGTCGCGCGCTCTCCAAAAAAAGGCGTGGTTTGAAGCATCATTATAGGTTCGATACAGATCTCAGATATATCGATATTAGTTTGCATTTCAGAGACGTATATAATTCCTTGGATTTCGAGAAGGGCTCGCGGAGCACTGGTTGAGAACCCCTGCTGTCGAATGTCTTAAATCTCCTTCGTATGTCTTTGTTTACCTCACTTTAGGTACTCTTTTTGAAACCGTTTTAACTTTTTTCAGATGTGCTTTTAAAGATGGATTTTCACTCTTTTTGAAGCAGTAAAAGTGCTAATCGTTGGACCTGATAAAATGCTAAACGCTGTACCATTTTAGTCTAGATAAGTAAATGTTGACTTATTATTTGGCATTTCGCACTCTCTAAAAAGAAAAAAAATCAATTTTTACTCTTCATCCTATCATAATTTATATTATCCGGAACAGATTTCAAATGAGTCATCTCAAAATAAAAAAGGTTTTTCCGAATAAAGCTCTGCTAACTAAATTTACTAAGCGTTCTTCAAAAAACAAAAATTATAAAATTCAAAAGTCTTTACCTAAAATAAGATAACTTCTTTTGAGAGTCTTTTTAGAAATAATGTTGCCCTCCAACATAGTGTCTCCTCGAATGGATCCTTTTTTTAGTAATGCTGTTTTCTGCACTATACATTAAAACCTTTATCTTGATCGGCAAAGTACACTAACCCTTTGCTGTCGGATTGAATTTTCCCTGGTTGCCGTCGCTGGTGGTATTTATAAATTTTATTGTTCTAATTTGTTTACAAAATTATTCTCGTTTGTTTTATGTTTTTCTTTTTAGTTTTGCTCCTTCTCTTCTGTAGACTATCAAGCAAAGTAATTCAAACAAAATATAGATGAAATAATTTATTACGTCATTGTGACGTCATTGGCACAGAAAATTCCCCGACTAGCAACCATTATCTGTACTGCTGTTCAGTGTGGTACTTTTTGAAATATTTATCAGGATGCAGTCCAGGTTGTCTTGCACACTTTTCGCAGTGATAAACAGTTTGAATGCGTTTTACTTTCCTGTCGCTGCACACTGCACAATCTTTTGCTTTACCATTTGGGATCTTTTCTATAAAATGCCTTCCATGCAGACGCTCACTTCCTTCTGTAATGGAAGGAAGATACGCTTTCTGGCGTTTTTGTTTCGAATCCTTCCTACGAACTGTCGGACAAGATTTTTTCGAAACGCTTTGTGTGTGACATTTTTCAGTCCTTGATCCCTCCTTCTAATGTTGTATAAAATAAAGCTGTTGACGACAGCCACTTCAAATATCCAAAGGAACATCTTTCTCCACCATTTTGCAGTTTTTCTCAAAAAAGCATAGCTTCCACAGTAGTGATCAGCCATGTCGACTCCACCCATGTACTTTGTGTGTTGTGATATTACAACAGGTTTTGTTATGGCTGTTGAATCGTCATTGCTCAGGATACGTTCTTTATCTTCACACTCTGCATTGAATACGGATGATAACATTGTTACCACCCGTTTGTCCTTCCATTAAAGAGCCATTATTTCATCATTTTTCCTGAAAGCGACAACTTCATGCTGTTTTGGCTTACATCTCTTCTTTGCAATATCATTAGGCATTTCTTTTCTGCTCGCCATGACGGTTCCAGTCAAATGGAAAGACATTTTCCTCAACTCCTCACACAAAATAGGACTTGTGTAAAAACGGTCTGTGAAGACGTAATATCCAGTTCCATTCGCACTAGAAGAAAGCTTGCCACATAACTCCAATACAATTCTGCTGGTGAATCGTAAATCAGGTCCAGCTAAACCATCTCTAGTAAACCTCCCATAATATGGAACAAATGCTACAATATAAGCAGAGGTGCTGTCACACATAGTGTATACTGTGAGTCCCCATTTGGTAGACTTGTTGGGGTTGTAGCATTTTCATATGACCCGGCCCTTAAATCCAACAGTGCTTTCATCCACAACAATGTTTTCATTTGGCACAAAATATTCTCTGCATTTCAAGTTTATATGGTCCACCAAGTTCTGAATTTTATCCCCACGAAAACCTTGACCAACTGATTGCTGCAAATGTAGCATCCAATAAATTTGGCAAAATCTTTCACGAGAAAAACATCTACAAAAAAGGCATTCTATCTGTCCATTGGCTTGATAAATACTCTTTCGTGCTACATTTTGGATTCATACCCATATTTAGCACAACTCCAAGAAATGCCTTCATTTCCTCCAGTGTTGTGTCTTTCCAAGTTCTCCATATTGAACGTTTGCCCAACGGTTGAGCTTTTTCAATTTTTTCTTTTGCATACCTGTTTGTCTCATGAACAAACTCAGTGATAATATCGTCGGTAAAATACAATTGAAAATAACTAAGTTCCTTTTCATTTTGTCTACTGGCAGGTAGCCTGATTCCAGGATTATTGACAGTGATAGGTAGTTTCAATAAATTGCTGTCGGTCGGTTTGCCACCATTTTAAGCCAGGCAACTAGCGGTTGCATTACGACCTCGATAAAGTCGATTTTAAAGTAAGGCAAGCTATACTCGCCTTACAACCGCACTGACGTCATACCATGAGGCGACCTATACTCGCCTGACGGCCGCAAAGAGTTAAGCTACAAATTGGTGAAGAAGTTTGCATCTTGTAAAACTCTTCTCGCATCCAATGTGGTGCGACAACCTCTAATTGTGAACCACTGATTAATAGAGAGATACAAAACATAACGGCTAGCAAAATCAAACTACTTTTAAGTTTCACTACTTAAGTAGATTGATTGTCGATGACTATTTGTTTATTTGTCTCATTACTTTCTAGCTTTTATTGAGTATTTTTGAGTAAGTAACAATTCGTTTACTCTATCGGTACTAGATTTTTAGGCTCCTTTGACCACCTTTGGCTCTTGTTTACATTTTTGTTTAGTACGTTAAGCTGTCTGGCTTGTATGGTAAGTCAATGTTCATCTAGCGATAAGAAAAAATATCATAAGCAAAGAATAGAGGAATAGTTTCCAGTTTTATTCACCTGCTGCCTATGTTTAGAGGTAAGTATGTCCAAACGCCAAGTAGCATTCTGGAATCTACGTTGAGGCGTTATTCAAAAGGCAAGCAAATAACCAGACGACTTCAATAGGATATGCATAGGGTGACCATATGTCCTCTTTTTGGAGGACATGTTCTTCTTTTTGCTAAAAAGTAATTGGTCCTTCGAGGATGTTTAAAATCCCTTTTTTGTCCTCCTTTTTAATAAAAACTAATTTGGTCATCCAAAGTCCTTCAAAAATTCTCTTTTTACGTTTACCTTGTGATTAGAAAATTATGTCACTGCATATTAGTTCAAGTGATAATAAGTTTAACAGGTAAGAAATGATAAAAGAGAGTTTTCCAATGGTCTACTTCAGACTGACTGTTGCTTTAGGTTTGAAAGAGTAAGATTACATAGAAAACGGTACAAATACTGGTAAGTTTCCAAACTGCATTTCTTGCATTTTAGACAGCGGAGATACGTAGATAAATTTTGCTTTGTTGTTCTGGTCGATTGACCCAATTTCAAAGAAACCATTTCGGTACATATTTATTTTAGTTTAAAAAATCAAACAATATTTTTAGTTGAACTGTTTATAATTATCATTGCTGTGATTTTTGAAAAATAAAAAAAGCTAAAAAATAAATGCGGTATGCCAAAAAGAAAATTAAGTTACTAAAGAACTACTACACAAGTATCTAGTTTTTAGAAAAGGACCAGATGAGTTCAAAGCAGAATGCATTACTTGTGGCTACGGAACTTTTGTTTCTGTAGTAAATAAAGGCAAAATTAGCCTAGACATGCATGTAGTCAGTTTAAAGCATAAAAAAGCTGTCCGATTTACATTTTTTTGTTTATTGGCTTAATGAATTTAAAAAATAAACTGCTGTATTTGTGCTAATTACCAAAATATAATTATCAAAAGCGGTCAGTGTCCAACAAATGTTCAGAAAAATTTTCCCAGCCTTGCAGAACAACTTGTAGGGCTGATAATATTTATCAAAAAATGTCCTCTTTTTTGGTAACAAAAATATGGTCACCCTAGATATGCACTACTCAGAAAAATGTTTGATGATGAAATAGAAAATGGTCTTGCCTTTTTATTACATTGTATAAATCTGGTGAAAATTGGTCATGGTCTGTCAACATAAAATAAAAAGTAGCGGATGTAGTCTTTGATTTTGCGTTCAGGAACAACTTAAAGCTGCAACAAGGTTGGTTAACAAATAAAAAGCCAGTGGACCACGAGTTATAGAGTTTATACAAAGCCACAATCTGTCTCTAACCATTTCTGGGGTCACATCTCCGGGAAGTTAATGCCGTCATCGATCGCTTTAATTGATTTTTGGATACCCCCATAGCTTTGGCTTCAGCAATCACAGAAAAAAGCTCTTGTTTGTCAAAGCACTAGATTTTCTTTCATTTGCAGTTTTTCCAGTCATTGTGTTTTGTGAAACAAAAAATGCTAAAACTCACTTTCTAACAGCATCCTCCAGATCCGCATATTTTTCCAAAGTATTGTCCTACTGTTGCAGTTTTGCCAATTCATTCTTTGTAATGGAAGTCTGAGCCGTCACTTCTTTTGTAACTAAAGGCTTGAGTGTGATATCCTTCCGAGCTTGAGTCCTCGTGACCGCAGCGGCACACGTCTCCTCACTGGGAACAGAATCATCCGAATTCCGTGGCTTAGGAATGTTTCCAATAACCAAGTCAAATAAAGGGTCTCGCAAACATATGGCTTGGGTTACTCCCGTATAATAGGGCGTGTTCACTTTAATCTCCGCAATAGGCGTCTCCTTCAATGTCCGGTCGATAGCCATCACATAACCCATGCTACCAGTAATATCATCTTTCTTCACCAACTCTCTCCTGACAATAACGCCATTGCAGCCTGTAGCACGAAGGGCTTCAACTTCATTCTCACCCACTTTTCCGGTCGCAAGAGGCATACAATTCATATTTTCATTACTCAGGCAAGCACCATTTCGCACGACTTTAATTTTCTCTCCCGATTTGAGCTCCAAGTATTCTTCATCTTTCGCTTCTGCATCATCCGATAATCTTCCAACTTGTGCAGCGCATCCAACTCGGTACGATTGTGAAGGAAGTCCGGGGGTGTTGCCTCTACCTCGAGGGGCAGCTTGAGGGCGGGGGTTGTTCCGACAGAACCTCTTCTTATGCCCAATTTTACCACATTGGTAGCACGCAACTGCGTGTCTAGCTGGTCGGTTATACCCATTACGTCCTCCTTCTGGTTCAACATGACAGTCAATCGCTCTGTGACCAACGCGATTACATAAGAAGCACTTCAGGGTACTCGCAGGAGGGAATCCACTATGGTTGTTCTTCACACTGGCTCTTGCGCTATCACGTTTGATCACTTCCTTACTCGATAACTTTTGATTGCGTGCTGCCAAATATTGATCAGCCAATCGCAATATTTCATCTAGAGTTTTTGGGTTGCTCTGCTTCAGCCATATCGATAGTTCTTTGGAGCAGGAGCTAGCGAACTGCTCACGTACAATCAAATCAACCGCGCCCATGAAGGTTTGCTCCACTTCCGCCAGCTCTATCCACTTATTGAAATAATTTTTTAACCTCAATATAAATTGACTTGGGCTTTTGTGTCTCTCCGGTCTAGCTTCTCGAAATGTCTTGCGGTATCCACGCTTAGTAAAATCATACCTCTCCAGTAAAGCAACTTTTAGCCGCTCATAATCTATTGCTTCTTCTGGCGACAGTCTATTATATACTTCTTCCGCCTTACTCGATAACAGCAAGCTCAACTGGGTCGCCCAGGTACTTCTATTCCACTTAGCTACACTAGCGTACCTTTCAAATCTCAGAAGATATTCGTCCAAATTATCCTTCACGTCCACGAAATGTGGTTGCGGTGGTGTCCTCACAATGGTTTCAACGTGAAAAAGTCAACGTGAAAAAAGAAAAAAAAAGCATTTCAAGTTATGTAATCGGTTTTCGAAATTCTTTGAAGAAGCTAGAATCAGTAGATTAATCTGGAATTTTACTGTGTCGTAATAACAATTGTGACGCAATAAAGGCGTACTTACAGCAAATCCAATTGCGAGGAAAAAAGGTCTTTTTTTTTAATCAGTAGCCGAGCGAACAAATAATGCAGCACCTTACACCTACATGAAAACTACGCCGCTTACAAGACAAATTTCCTTATTCGTGACAGAGATCAAACATCATTCATGATGTATAGATATGTTTATTCTTTTATGACAAGTTTTAGGGCAACGAATGATTGAAGTTTAGATCAACGAATGAATTTAGTATTAAGGTCAAAACGAATGGTTTTATACAATAACAAGCGCGCGAACAGAACGAGAATATTTATGAGTCAACCACAGTACTGAATTTCAGCAAAACATCGATAATCAAAAGTTCTTATCTCTTATAGTCGCCATACATTTACAACAATTTTTGGTTAATGCTCTTACAAATGCTTATCCGGTAAAGCCGGCGCTATCGTCTGGAATAATACTTTTGAACTTGGAATAACTCCTGGCTAGCCCTGCATATTTGTGAAAAACACATAGTTCTGGATAAAAGGTTCATGAAGCTACCGGCATCAAAGATAAAAACTTGGGCATGAATCAAGATAGTTTTTTGTTTTTCATGGGAACGCCTTTGCAGAAACTGAGAACATAAGGCGTAGCCAGCAGGAATTTGAAAAAATTTAAGAGGACGTCAAGAGAAAACAACCCCCTCTGTGATATTGTACCGCATGGAAAAGATATCAGATATTTTGATTAAAAATGACTAAATAGACCTACCGGATCAAAGGTTGAAAACTAAGGGATGTGCAATGTCCTCTTCCCCTTTCTCTCATCGAATAACTATGCACAAGCAATGTACAAAGCACATAGATTTAAAGCGCAGCCAGGACTTTATGGTCACAGATTTAATCACGAATTACATAGAGCGCAAAGTCGCGAAATAGACCCTTTATGTAACATCTGGTTTTTGTATTTTGAAATACAATCGCTACTGTAATGCTACCATCCCCGAGTTTAAATCAAATCGTGTATCCGTCAACTAATTATTAAAAGGAATAGGGAAATTATCTTAAAAATCAGGGCTACGCCCATAACATTACGTAACGTAAAATTTTATTGCTGCATATTTTGTCTACATATATTGCTAGTTCCACGTGGTTACGATCGATAGAGAGCGTCTTATAAGCGAGAAACAAAACAACACAGCGAATGATGAAGGCGCGAGGTTTTCGAAGGGAGCAATGCTATCGAGAGATATTTTCAAATTTACAAAGCCATCCCTGGACGCGTTTCATCCTTTTCGACTCATCAGCAGGGCTTGCCAAGGGTCAAGAGATCCCCCAATAGCACTGACGTAGACTTTTATAAAACAAACTGACACAACGCACAAGACTTGCGGGCCGTTTACTTGCTATTATTACTTGCTAGAACAAATTTGCAATTTTTTTTGCACCCAATAGCAAATTTGTTTTTTTCAGCATGGTTATTATTGAGTGTTTTTTACACCTGCCTGATGAGACCCAATAAGGTCGAAACCGGTCGCGGGTTATTGACATGATGCAATAGATTGCTGTATGGTGCGGTATGATGTTGATGATGATTGTTGAGCAAATTTTTCTATTTTACCTTAATGTGGTGCTGGAGGCGGATCCCTCTTAATAGGAGATCGGCTTGAAAATGCTAATTAGCAACTAGCAACTTCTATATTTTATGGAATGATAAGTCTTGACAATGATCCTACACCCCTATTAGGGCTTACCGATGTGACTTGTTGTCCATGTCATGTGTGTGTATGTCCTTAAATGAGACCCCCATGATATAGGTATTGCTGTATTATATTGTTTTTATTGCATTTTGTTTTTGCACCCAATAGCAAATTTGTTTTTTTTCAGCATGTTTATTATTGAGTGTTTTTTACACCTGCCTGATGAGGCCCAATAAAGTCGAAACCGGTCGCGGGTTATCGATATGATGTAATAGATTGCTGTATGGTACGGTATGATGTTGGTGATGATTGTTGAGCAATTTTTTCTATTTTACACAGTCTTATCATTACATGGTAATGACAGTATTGCGTTTGTATTGTTTAAACATAAAAAGTTGCAACTTTTTTTAATGTAGTGAAAAGAGCATTTATATCTGTTAAAAATAACAACGAAACTGTTTTCATGGACCATACAACTGGCTAACGAGCAAATGTAAATGAACCAATCAGCTAATTGTGTCATCAAAACATTGGCCAGTTTTGTGCCTATTGCTTAACGAATTGAGATCTAGCATACAACAAAAACAAAAGCAATCAATTTAAAAGTAAAGTGCAGAATAAACTATTTAATTTATCTTTATGTAAAGCGTTGGCAATAAAACTTTTTCTCTGTTCACAAAAAGCTTTGTAATTACGTTTTTGAATTTTTTCGAACTGGCCAATGACTTAAATTTTTAAGTAAAAATTCTTGCAAGATTTTAAGTAAAAAATTGCCAATTTGTTTCACTTGGCTATACTTGATTAAGGTCTTTGACGAGAAAATTAAGATTTGTCAGGCTGGTGATTCATCTGTACAAAGGTGTCATGACTTGCCATTGCACTACTAAAGAAATAAGTTTCTAGGGCGACCGGTATGTTAACGCTGTAATGTAGCATGTTTTTTAACTCGGAGCATATTTGCTGTTGGGTTTTAAAACAACAGTGTAAAAACGCTTAACGTGCAGCTACTGCCTGCTGCTGGTTTCACCATAATGGTACCAGACTTATGATACCAGCATTATGAGATCACAGAGCTGTTTTGAAGCGTCCAGAAAAAAATACATGCTTAGAGAGCTAAACAGTTAAACTTGTTGCATCGTCAATTCAGGTTGTATTGTTGTAGGAATCTTTTGAATGATGTCTCTAAGTGCTTTTACCATATTGTTATTTTCCATGAAAGTTTCTTTCTACTCTAAAAGATCGATAGCAAGCAAATCATTCATACCTGCAGCAAAAAGTGATTGTCAAAAACAACCTTTTGTAAACAATTTTGCTGAACTCGAAATAAAACAAGTGCCAAGATTTTAGAGGCTCATCATAAAAAAAAAAGCAGTTTCGAGCCATTTTGCATGCAGCAAAAAATTAAAAAAGACCAAATTGCTGTATTCTTTTTGCCTTTTGTTCTGGATTAATATCATATTGCAGTTAAAAATTTTTTCATGATTAGGATATTTGTTAACACTATAACTACCAAAATTTTTCATGACCGAAAAGAACCAAGCGGTCAATTTCAACCACTGTTTTTAGAAGCCGTTTTTGCTTAATATTCATTGTATTTTTGATATATGTAAGGGCTTTTATTCAAAACTTGATTTGAAATTTATCCATTTTCTACGCCAACTATACCGTTTGTTGACAAATTTCTGGATTTATAAATTTATTTTTTACGTCGCAATCATTTATCACCAGTCTGATTATATAGCCTAGTGATTTATTGGTTTATACATGTGCAGTGACAGCATTTTTTGTAAATTTAGAAGAGATATATACTAGATCCACTTGGTGGATGGTCTGTCAGTACTCTGCGACAACCGCCACTGATTCACGAGTGATACGGCTTCGCAGAGCACTGACAGACCATCCACCAAGTGGATCTAGTATAGATCCCGCAGGTGTGGCGGTCTAAGCTATGCTTTATTAAAAGCCTCTAGCTTCTTGTCGGTCACCAACTGCACTGAAGAGACCTGATAGATCGAAACAGTGTCACTGTCTGCAGTTTTGCTAAGTGCATTGCTAGCCTCTTGCATTACTATACATGTAAGACCTTGTGACCACTAGGCTGTGACAGCACTATTGTTCTAACAGTTGTTAGACTTAGTGCACCTGCGACAACCGCCACTCATTCACGAGTGATACGGCTTAGAAGAGATATGTGTACCACAGCACACCCATTTTTAAGCACACGGCGCTCTGTTGAGGTGATTCGCTTTTACATGCTTCTACTTGGTATCGACGCTGTTTCTACGCAGGGTTTTCTTCTGACTAGTGGAGATCTTGACGCACAACACTGCCAATATCTGCTTTTTTTTCGTAAATTATGTATGAGTTCTAAGAGAAATTGCCGACGAGATAGTTTGCACGTAGTCGTCTGTTTGTAAACAATGCAAGCGTTGATGCCTACTACATCAAGGACATTGAAAAAAACTGCAACAGGTTATCGCCTGGTACCGCTTTTGTATGTGTGGTACCTTGCAATTTGGTTAGGAGTATCAACTCCTATTTTGCTGGGATTATGGTACCGTACAATTTCTTTTAACTTTTTGCGGTGTTCTTCATTAATACGAACGGACTTGTGCATGAAGCAGAGAAGGTAAACAATTTTGTTCTTCTTGCTTTTGTGAATTATAAGTGTACACAATTAGGTGGTCATCTGTATGTGTTTGATGAGTGCAGCTCCTTCGATCTCATGATGCAGCACAACGTCACGGACCTCTCCTTGTTATTTTCTTATGGTGCTAACAATAATAGTTTTGCAGACTTTAATAGCTCTTTCAGGCGCAATCTTGTAAAATATTTGTCTGTGTTTACATTGTAATCTTTTTTCAAGCATAGGTTCAACAGCCACAGGCACACATTAGCAGGAAGGCAATGCTCAGAATTGCTTGCAGGATCCTTGGCGAAATATGATTTTCCCCTGCATTGATGTTTAGATTTGGCATCAACAGCGAGACAGAATTTGATACCAAACTTATCTGGTTTCAAAATTTATGCATTGTATAAAAGGGCTGCGTAACAGGCAAGGAAATATTTACTCCTCAAAGATAAGATCAAAATCAGGAATAAAATACTTTTAGCAATTATACTCTATCTATGAATGAATTCCAAAACTAGGAAATCAAGCAAAATTTATCTAATTTTCTTATTGCTCGGAGAAAATTGATATGGTCAAATCTCAAATATTTCATCAATCCTTGTAATCGGCGTGTGAAATACGGTGAAAAAATGGCGGACCCCACTCTTTGTTCCACGATGTATTAGGGTATTGGAGGACATTTTACAGAAAAACCTCCCCATGCTAGCTAAAATTCAATCAAGCAAGCAAGGTCTTCCAATGCAACGATAAAACTGGCATGAATGTTTTCACCATGAATTTTCTGATACTTGCATATGGTGCGTAACAAAAGTTCACCCATAACCAATCCAATGTTTTTGTAGGTTTTTCTGCTTAAATGCCTTGAAGTACATACAAGGTGGGCCCTCATTTCTGTTTAAATAAGATTTCTGTTGCTATTCATCTTCAATTTTCTGTACATTTGTCCATTGAACTCTTGCACGAGAAGTCTAATGCTACTATCGCTGTTATCCACGGTAGCCTATCTGGTGGCCACAATCTTTGGTCAATTACTTTACCTCTCGCGTCTGAATGGTTGTAGTTACAAGGTTAAGTTGCTTGTATCTGATCTATAACGTGGTCTTTTTTATCCATAAAGTCATTTTCAGCACTTTCTTGAAGTAAACACAGTTCTTTTTTAATTCCTAATTGTGCATGTCTAACCGGAAGCGCCATTTTCCTAAAAATAATAAAAATATATAAATGTTGCAGCAAGGTACTCAAGGTGTCTCTATAGAAAATTTGATAAGTACTACTCGTTCAATCACAAATATGAGGTAGCTTGTTTCAAACGCATGGCACCAAATTTTGAAAGCTGCCTTTCTTCATACTAATAAATTACGTGACGTTTGTGTTTTTTAGCTCAGGAAACAAATTTTATCAATCCACAAACAACTACTACCCCCTGCTTCCACGGATCTTTTGTACAAAATAAACCAACTACAACTTTGCTTTGCAGCTTCACTATCAAACACAATTGCGTAATTCTTTAGCATTACAGTTCTATGCCCTGCTGCTGCAGCTTCCAGCTGCACTAAAGTCTAGAAGCTGTATGGTCTGTTTCATTTTCTACCGCGTTGTGATTCAGTTCTCACTTAATTGGCAATAAGGTTTCTGTCTTTAGAGAAAGGATTACAGCAAGAACCAATAAGTATCTTTTCCTTCAACGGTTTGACCGCTTTTCTACCCAAAAAAATATAACTTGATAGTCTGTACAACTACAGAATTAACACTAAAACCACAGCAGTCTGTTTCGCCTTGAAGCTCATCAGGTGATATGTTTGCAAAATGCATACAAAACGGTATAAAAACGGTACAAAAAAAGCTATAAAAATGGCATAAAAAGTGTTTTACCAATATAAGTGCAGAGCATTTGAAAATCTAGCAACTAACGCTACTCGCCTCAGACACAAGCAATGATAACAATTAAGCCGCTAGTGGTACTCGGTGATGAAGTGGCTGGTAAAGGTTGATTACTAAACTCAGAACTCCTGATTGAACCGGAATCGAAAACAGTAACTATTGGTGTTACGAAAATTTTTGATTTGAATTTATTAGTATGGCGGCATTTTTCCATTAGTTTGGTCCTCCTGTTCAACGATGTAGTGGGGCATGCTTGGAGAATTGCGTACTTCTCTGTGAGGCACAGCATGCAAGCCCTTGCCCCCGGTTGGTAATGGGTAGTACGCGTTACAGTTTTCAAAATGATTTGAGAGATTTTTCCCATTGCTTTTGTCACGCCAGAATGTCTTCAACAACCCGGTAGCATTGGTTTTTTGCTGATATTTAAAGCTCTGGTTGTGATTATAGAAACGGCCTTTGAACTCGGTTTCACAGCTATCAAAGTAATGCTTGGTGTGGTCATTAGATCTTAGTGTTGTTTTGTATATGAAGCACTTTTCACGGCACTTTCCTTTTAGAGGGCAGCTGGCTTTGAGCCTGCAGTTGCAGGATGGTGTGGTGTTGCTGAATTATTTTTTAGCACGGTCTTATTATGCATAGTGATAATGTTTGCCATGACAGGCATGCATCTGTAGCTCAGTTTTACGTTATTTTTGTTGCAGATCTTGCGCAATCGATTAGTGGGCAGAAAGTTTTTAGTTAGAGGTCGACAGAATTCTCTACCAATCGATTCCCTTCCCTACGGAATTCCCTACCGACTACCTGACCGTACAAAAAAATAACTCAGCAACACCACACCATCCTGCAACTGCAGGCTCAAAGCCAGCTGCCCTCTAAAAGGAAAGTGCCGTGAAAAGTGCTTCATATACAAAACAACACTAACATCTAATGACCACACCAACATTACTTTGGTAGCTGTGAAACCGAGTTCAAAGGCCGTTTCTAAAATCACAACCAGAGCTTTAAATATCAGCAAAAAACCAATGCTACCGGGTCAGTCCCGTAGCACTCCAACTTCGGGCCCCCCCCCAAAGTAAGCGCAAGAGCCCCTGCGCACAGGTCATATCACTTTAGAGGTGTAAAATTGAAAAGCTGCATTAAGAAAATACACCACAATTTGTACATAAGTAAACAGGCTAATGCCAGAATAAAGCATGCCGATACCGAAGGTGCAAGTCATAAAAAATTCGGCACCGATGCCAGAGTTCAGTAGGACATTTATGCAGACACTGCGAAACGAAAGCAATGACACTGAAAAACATGAAAAAGTTATAGAAACACAGTATCATTTAAATAGTCTGGAGCGAACCTTTTTGTTCGCAAATGCTGTTATGACATTGTCATAATCAAGAGATCGGGCGCAGTCATTTTCGATTGACAACATGGCTAATGAAGATAGTCTACTGTCTGTCATAGACGTTCTATTAAAAGTTTTCATCAGTTTCAATTTGCTGAAGGTTCTTTCAGCGCTGGCAACAGTCACGGGGCAAGTTAGTAAGATTCGAAGTGCGATGTACACATTCGGATACAATTCAAATAAATGAGTCTTTAGAAGATAGTTCAGAAAGTCTTGAGCCGTATTGAGATTGCGTTTTTTTTGTAAAATTAAAACAAACCGCTGTAGCTCAGCGCTCATTTCATCAGAATCAATGTCACCGAACTTTTTTTGGAACTCTTTACAGCAAGTAAGAAGAGCATTTTCTTGTTGCACAAGCAAAAGTTTGTCTCGTGTGTACAAAAACGAAAAGGCGGAAGAAACCTCACGTAACAAATTAAAGCGCTCCTTTATTGACATAATAGCCTGGTCTACTAATGGATAGAAAAAGTTGCTTTTAAATTTCAGTTCAGGAGTAGCTCGTTGTTCCTCTTCACCTTGGTAATCAAACAATCTTCTTTTCTTTCCACTTCTTGACGGAGGAAAAGAAGGATCAATATCCAATTCCTGTGCTATTTCAACAGCAGATGTTGCGGCACTGTCATAACCCGTTGTGCGATAGTTTTGCAAAAACTTTTCAGTTGCCTGGATTTCCGTTTCCATTGTATGAAGGGAGACTCCATACGATTGAAGAATCTTGCTTGCTTTATTGACTTGGAATAGGATATCATACCAAATAAACACCGACAAAAGAAAACTCCATTTTGATAAATGAGCTATCAACGATTTTGTTTCTGAGGCAGCTCTTCCATCTTTTCTTTCTATGGAAATGGCTTCCAAGTCTTTCAGTGCCAGCAACACCTCTTTTAAATTGTATCGAAGAGGTTTGCTGCATTTAATTCTGCTTTCCCAACGAGTATCAGATTGTGACTTTATGAACAGCTCCACATGTTTCTTCAAAATTTCCCAACGCTGAGCAGAGGAAGAAAACAGCACATACAACCTTGTAAGTACTCCAAAAAATGTCAATGCTTCCGTCGATGAATTAGCACTGTCAACAACAACTAAGTTAAGGGTATGGTTTGCACAGGGCACGTAAACAGCTTTGGGATTGATGTCTAGCATTCTTGCTTGGACCCCAGAATGTTTTCCTTTCATGTTAGCACCATTATCATATGACTGACCTCGACAATCAGACAATTCGAGTTGCAGTTCGGTCGCTTTTTCTAAGAAAGCGTCCAACAAGCCTTTCCCAGTACTGTCACTTATTCTCAAGTAGCCAAAAAATGTTTCTTTAACAACAGCAGCCTCTTCATTACATAGTACATAACGGAGAATGACAGACATTTGTTCATGATGTGACATATCTGGAGTGCAGTCCAAAATTATAGAAAAATATTTTGCCAATTTCAATTGCTGTAAATTTTCTTTTTCAACTTCTGTCGCTAGCAATTCAATTAGTTCATTTTGTATGGTAGGACTCAAATAGTGATCTTTAGTGTTTTTATTCTTGATTCTGTCTTGAAGCTCTTTTAGGATTGGATCTCTTCTTGCCAAAAGCTCAAATATACCCAGAAAATTTCCATTGTGAGGAGATCCTAAGACTTCTTCAGATCCTCTAAAAGCAAGATTCCTTTCCGATAGAAACAAGGCAATGTCGATAAGTCTCTCTAAAACATTTCTCCAAAAACGTCTTTCATTGAAAAAAATATTCATCTCGCGTTTGTCGATAGTGGATGAATTTCTTATCCCTTCAGCTAGCAACATCCATTGACTGCAGCATTCTTGGTGGGAAATGCCGTTTTCATGGTCTTTCAGTTTTTTCGAAAAACCCTCCCATGTATTTATACCACTACAAAAGGGGCTTAGTGTTTTTCCAAATAGCTTACAACAAAAGCAAAAAACTTGATCTGATTCCCCACAATAAACTAGCCACGACCGTGAAACACTTTCACCATTAGGTAACACACGTTTATAATGGTTGGAGGAAAACGTCGCCTTGGAGTTGTGTTATTATATGGAAAATTCATTATTAGTTGATGTGGTCCACGCTTTACTATATCACATCGTTGAGCATCAGAAATACTTTCAGACCATTTACATGGGTCATCAGGGATAGGGGTAAATTGAGATTCAGTTATTTTTGATATTGAAGGTTGCGTATTGGCAGGTAAATCACAACTTACATTTTCTGGAAATTCACAATCACTTTGATGCTGATCGTCATAGTCTTCTTTTTCTTGTACGCTATAGTTTTCTTCATCCCTCTCGGTACTAGTGCCAGGTCTACTCTGCTCAGTAATCTTGAAAAAATCTGTCATCTTGGGCAATTTCGCTACAGCATCTCGAGCAGTGGCTGCTTCTTTTCTCTTTTGAGCACCACTTTTTGAACGTTTCATTCTATACAATGTCAATAAAATACTTTATCTGCACTCTGCAGTGTATATATATTGTCCCGGTATTTATAGCCAAACAGAATTCCAGACCATTCTATGATTGTTGCGTAGCAACGGCATTGTTACGTCAATCGAATATTCAAGATTCTACCAGAAAATCAATCGAAATATTCTAGATTCTGCGAGATAAAATGACGTAACATTCACTTATGATGTCACAAGCCAATTTCTTCGTACAGTTTAAATCGGTTGTAAACAAGTCTGCTGAACTGAAAATAGTCACGTAGCCAAAAAGCAATTTCAGACTAACTTGGCCGCCCCCCAATGGGGAGGTTTGGGGGGCGGCTGCTACGTTTCTGTACCGGGTTGTTGAAGACATTCTGGCGTGACAAAAGCAATGGGAAAATCTCTCAAATTATTTTGAAAACTGTAACGCGTACTACCCATTACCAACCGGGGGCAAGGGCTTGCATGCTATGCCTCACAGAGAAGTACGCAATTCTCCAAGCATGCCCCACTACATCGTTGAACAGGAGGACCAAACTAATGGAAAAATGTCGCTTGATGAGATCAAACTAATGGAAAAATGCCGCCATACTAATAAATTCAAATCAAAAATTTTTTTGTAACACCAATAGTTACTGTTTTCGATTCCGGTTCAATCAGGAGTTCTGAGTTTAGTAATCAACCTTTACCAGCCATTCCATCAGCGAGTACCACCAGCGGCTTATTTGTTATCATTGCTTGTGTCTGAGGCGAGTAGCGTTAGTTGCGATTCTCTCTTATAACTTGATAGTTTGTGTTAGTGCAACAGGAAAAAAAGGTGACAAAAGCAAGCAAGATTACAAGAGTGTATAAAATGCCAAAGCAGTCAAAACAACCGTTTGGTTTCGCTATGGGAGTCAACTTTAATTCTGCGCAACCTACAAGGCAACAGAAAAATTTATCTCATCAATACGAATTTTAATAAAAATAAATAAAAATTTTGAAAGCTCAAACTCCAGATTTTAGACCCCACAAAATGTCACTCACTTGAAAAAGAAAAGCGATCAAAAATGACCGCTGGGTTTTTCTAGTTTTACATTTTTGACCCTTGATTTGAGCAAAAATTTTACTGTACTTTAAAGACAAAATTGCTTGAAGAAACAGTTGATATTAAAGACATCTTTAGCATGGTATAAGTCTTTTATAAACGCAACATTTTTACCATATATCAAAATTGCACTAAGTAATTTAGAGAATGATAATAACATATCTCAAGTGCTAATATATTTGAAAAATGATGCTAATTTGACACGAATTTTAGTAATATTGAAAGCTGGGTGTTTTTTAAATAAAATAAAATTGTGGGCCTATATAGGCTAATGCTACCTTGTAGCAAAACTGAAAAAGTGTACTGGCATAAACATTTGCCTCATCTATATAAATATCAGATGTGACGCCAGTTTGATTTGATTCCGAGCACTACCAAGGAAAAATATTTTATAATATGCTCTCACAACTAATGGCGCTTTTGAGCTTTAAAATCGTTTGAAATTGGTTAGCCTATATGCCATTAAAAGCATCATTTATTAAAATAGTTCAGTTAATTTTGATGAGAGATATTTTACCTGTCCAACTCCGACATTGCTGAGCGATTCCGTTTCTGTTGCTAAGAATTTAATAAAATATGATTGAAAAAACTAAATCAGCTCAAATTTCATTAAAACTTAAATACACTAAAACAAATGCACTTCGCTAAACTAGCATCTTCAGTGCTGTAAAAGAATGATAAAAACAACTAAATCTAAGGAACCAAGCAATTACCTGTACTGACAACTCTACACTCCATCACCTAAGTAATTAATATCTATCCGGCGTATCAAAACAAATAATTTCATATTATAGTATTGAAGTATTACCCACAAGACAGCAGACCATCATGATGAAAAATATAAGATCAAAACGCAGGCTGATTGTAGACAATAAATCAATGTAGTAAAAACACTTAAACACAGTGAGTAATTAACACATTGAAAATGCACACCATATAGCTTCAAAGAAGTTTAAATTTTCGAATTAACGTTTCACAATAAAGACAACAAAAAACATTGCGCTATATTAGGCTTGCCAGTAAAGATTTCCTTATGATGTTTATCATAATGTCTAAGTTGGGCCGAATTACATTATTTTCAAAGTAGCAAAAGTTGTTCCATAGTACTCGATGTTTAGTCCAACATTGTGAGAAAGATGTTATTGTTTGACCAACATAGTAATTATCGCAGTTTTTGTAAAATGCTGGGAAAATACCATAATCTTTGCTGTATAACTTTTGAGTCAAACGACGTTCTCCATTAGGTGAGCGGATATGTTTCATCAGTGGGACCATAGAATCAAGTGAGCCATGAAAATGACTACAACGTAAAAAATAAATGTTTTTACTACATTGATTTATTGTCTACAATCAGCCTGCGTTTTGATCTTATATTTTTCATCATGATGGTCTGCTGTCTTGCGGGTAATACTTCAATCCTACAATATGAAATTATTTGTTTTGATACGCCGGATAGATATTAATTACTTAGGTGATGGAGTGTAGAGTTGTCAGTACAGGTAATTGCTTGGTTCCTTAGATTTAGTTGTTTTTATCATTCTTTTACAGCACTGAAGATGCTAGTTTAGCGAAGTGCATTTGTTTTAGTGTATTTAAGTTTTAATGAAGTTTGAGCTGATTTAGTTTTTTCAATCATACCTCATTAATAAAAAGTAGTAATTTTTTGTTCACCATACGCGGCGCTCTCTAATGGAAAATATCAAAAAAATGTCAAAAAGTTTAAAAAAACGACCGTTTAGATCAGGGGTGCCCACACTTTTCCAGCCTGAGAGCTACTTATGACATGACCAAGTCAAAGAGATCTACCACCTACTAAAAATGCAAAACATATTATTAATAAATAGTAACTGTTCAGTACGTGATGACCTTTTTTTTTTGGAGAACGCCACCAATTTGATTGGTATTTGCCAAGTGAAGCCGGGTTGTGATGTCTAACAGTTGTGACGAAGTTTTGTAATGTGCATCATTCCAGAGGCGCTGGGCTATATGGTAACCCTGCTGTTATTTGTAGTATTGAAAGTGCGCCCAGACTGTATAAAGTTTGAGAACTGCTTCCTTACTCTCATGCCTTGCACTTTATGGAATCAGCCAGTGATGCATAGTCCGGATACTTTTTAAAATATTCTTTTAAATTTAATTTTTTTTAAATGCCGTGCGATCTACCCACAGTTCCTTCGCGATCGACGTAATGAGCACCTCTGGTTTAGATGGTCAAAGTAGTGCGACTAAACCAAACTGAGCAATTATTATTTTCAAATTTAATCTTACCGACAAAAAATGTAGGCATTGTAGTGAAAACCTCAGGGGAAATGGTGCATTTTTAATCTATACAATCTTTGATTGCCCGAAGAAGCTTTTTGCAGAAACATTTCTGCCATTACCTTATTTAGGTTTGCGCTAAAGCATAAGAACAGCTCAAAAATGGGATCATCTTTCTTTTTGGCGTCAAATCAGTTTGAAATCTCAAGCCAAATGCATAGATAATTATTTCAAAAAGAAAGAAGCAATTGGTTTTTGGCAACCGTATAGGTCAAAACAGGGTCACTGTCTGCAGTTTGCTTAAATATAAAGATGTTTCATCACTGTTCACGGTTTCAGCCAACTTTGTTTTTTCAATAGAAAGGTTGCAAATGACGTAACACATTCGGCGCTTAAAAGCTATAATTTATGCTGGAAAAGTGCAGGGCGAACACAAACTTTTGGGATTATTTTAAAAGCTAATCAGAAATTAATTAATAATTGGAATAAATTATTGTTAATTTGCTACACGGAATTAAATAAATTTAATCAAAAGCGATTTGGTTAACCCTAGGATGCACACCCAGGGTCAATTTGACCCTGCTCATCACTTTTTTAAAAATATTTTTTCACATGAATAAATTCACTGCCCTGGGTTCCCTGACATCTTCAATCAACTCTTTTCACACGTATTCTAAATGTGCTTGTTCCATGATCGTGCTTGAGATTTGAGAGATAGGGTGTTTTTCGCCACTACCCCAAGAATGCAGGACCAGGGTCAAATTGACCCTAGTGCATTTCATGTGATAAAAGAGCTTAGCTGAGCATTTGGAAAGAGAATCTCCGTCTCCAGCATGATTGTTTGCGGCCCATTGTTTTGTGAGACAATAGTGGTTGTCTGTGTGGTAATAATTGAGCTACCTCAACGATGTAACATTCAAGATTGTATTCTAAACAGGACGTTTAGAAGGTGGTAGAAGCAGGATGTGGCAGAAACAGAATTTTCCAATAAGGTTACATCTTCTAAACTGTGTTTTGCGTGAGCTGTGTCGCTGAAAGTTAGAGAGGTTTATAGATATTACTAGGCAAACTGAAGGAGCCAGAAATAGGTGTAATTCACAAGTTCATTTTTGTAAGTTTAGGTAGCCTGCGCTGACTGGCCATTGGCTAAAGCCTACTTCCAGTTCAAAGGTGTAGAAAGTATAAACGGCAGTTTTGTTCAGATCGTAAGTAGAGTTATTGCAAATAAAATGGATGAATCTAGCAACTATGCCACAATCTCACTCGATGAGGCAGTTGTGCTTGCACAAGCTGAAGATGGTATTCTGGAAACCGATTCGGAATCAGAAATTTCAGAAGATGATGATGACCCTAGCTTTGTAAATCATGATTCAGACTGGGTGAGTAACTTGGCAGTAGTAAATTTTATACCCATTTTCCTTGATCTATTCAATAAGATTTGTTTGCTTTCGTAGGAATCAAGATCGGAATCCGAAGATGAATCTTCAGAAGAGTCAGAAATCGATGCTCCAGCTGCATTTCAGTCGGAAAGAATGGGGAAAACAGGAACTTATTGGAGTGAAAATCCCCCATCACGGTCACAAACAAGATCTTTCAATCTTTTGAGACAACGGCCTGGTCCTGTAAGAGGTTCCAGAATTGCAACACCACGAGATGCTTTTGAATTTTTGATAACACGTGACATCATTGATGAAGTAATCCAATGCACTAATTTAGAAGGTCGTCGAGTAGCTGCAGCAAGAGGAAAAGAGTGGAAAAAAATTGACTATGAGGAATTTGTGGCCTTTATTGGACTGACTCTGCTGGCAGGCGTAGAAAAAAATTGGGATGTTGCCGTGAGAGAACTCTTTTCAGATCCACTTCAAAACCCTATGTATAGAGCCACGATGGCGGTTCGAAGATACGAAGATATTCGGAGGCTGCTTCGATTTGATGATAAACGGACCAGGGCTGAAAGGTTAAAAACTGATCACATGGCTGCATTTAGGCACATATGGGAGTTGTTCTTGAGCAATTGTAGAACAACATTTATCCCTAGTGAATGTGTGACAATTGATGAACAACTTATACCATTTAGAGGGAGGTGCAAGTTCAAACAATACATGCCGAGCAAGCCCGCAAAATATGGAATAAAGATATTTTGGTTGTGTGATTCGTTCATGCCGTTCGCAATTGATGGCATTATCTACTTGGGTAAACAACCAGGAGAAGCAATTCAGAAAAATTTGGGAGAAAACATTGTCCTTCGGCTCAGCTCCGGAATAAAACAATCAGGTAATCATAAGCTTGCAACTGTAAACTAGCAATGTATCTTTCACTTGCAGCAGTGTTTATAATTTTTACCATTATTTTGTTCTTGTACTTAGTTTGTATTTTCGATATTTTTGTAGGTCGCAATATTACCATGGACAACTTTTTTACAACCGTACCTTTGGCTGAAAAACTTCTGAAGGAAAACCTAACTATCGTGGGAACTCTCCGTAAATGCAAACGAGACATACCAGCTATCATGAAGCCATCCAAGTCAAGAGAAGTACATAGCTCAGAGTTCGGATTCAACAACAACTTGACCATGGTAAGCTACTGCCCCAAAAAGGCAAAAGCGGTTATCCTCCTCAGTTCAATGCACAGCGACAAATCTGTGGATGGCGGTGAAAAGAAAAAACCACAAATCATTCTTTATTACAACCAGACTAAAGGAGGCGTGGATACTGTAGATCAGATGGTAAGAAATTATTCTTGCAAAAGGATGACACGGAGGTGGCCAACAGTTCTCTGGCATAACATGCTAGACATCGCCGCCCTGAATGCTTTAACGATATTCAAAGCACTGCAACCTAATTACATGTCGGGCGTGACGCATGTGAGGAGACTGTTCATCAAAGATCTCACGAAACAACTTGTGATGCCGTTCATGATAAGGCGCCAAGCTACACCATCGCTCCAGAAACCAATCAAAGAGGCAATGAAGAGGTGTGGCTTGACCTTCAACTATTCAAACCCGGTGCAACAGCAGCAAGCCCCTGCTTCTAAGCGTAAAAGATGCCACATTTGCCTTTACTCAAAAGATCGAAAAGTACGATGCTACTGCTCACAATGTCATGAGGCTGTCTGCACGGAGCACAGCACCACTCTGGTGACTTGCATAAAATGCAAAGCAGAATGAAAAAGTAGTGCACTGCTACACCTTTGTGTTTGTGTTACCTCGTTCACTACCATGTTGTCATTTCATGTTGTTATTGTTCAATAAACCAACTAAAATCGGTTCTGTGATCTTTTATTGTGTTATTTACGTCATATTATAGAACATTGTTGCTAACTTCCAGCAAAAATGCATTAGGGTCAATTTGACCCTGGTCGTGAAAAGTAAGAAACCGAAAAGGTCGTGCATCCTAGGGTTAAGATTTGGCCTTTCTGTTGGCTAGTCTAACCTTGGTACTGTGTGCCGATTTGCCAAAAAATCGGCCGTAAGAAAAGTGCCATCTAGCACGGTGACTGCCAAGGGTATATTAAAAATATTTCCCACGGTGCCAAACTATTTTTTGCAAAATCTGTCTTTCGCTCCAGCGACCGCGTTTTACTTGGTGGTTGAACCGTTTTGCCTTGAATCGAAAATAGGGAACTCCGACACTTCATATCGAGAATTTTTGTCAGTGAGAGTAACTGTAATTAGTAATTGTTACAGTGGCTAATTAATACTTATAATTTGTAACTAACACTGCACTGGTAACTAAGTTATTTTTTTCGCTAGAAAACTGTAACTATGACTACAACTCACTTACTTTAAAAGGAAACTTGCCCAGCACTGTCCACTTGAAGGTTCATCAACAACGTTATCAGATATCGTGGTGCAAAATAAGTAGGTACAGTGTATGTGCCAACTGGCACTTTGCAATCATGCTAAAACCAACACTAAGCATCATAAATGGGAACTTAATAAACTGTCCGACAGTCATAAATGAAAACTACAAAAGCAAACCGCGGACAATCATCGTTTGGCTTTCCCCAAAATGTAACAAGCTATGGCCGAAACAAAAAAATTGTATTTTTTAACTGCTGGTATCTGGGGCAAAACTAGTGCCTTTGCCTCCTTATCTTCAACGACTTTTCGAAAGTATAAAGAAGCTGTAAACTTGCCACTTTGAAAGTAAATCCAAATTCGAAACGGTTGGGAAGGAGTTCTTCATTAGCAGGCGTCATTAAAAATATAATCTGGCTGGGAGAGAGTACTGGATTAAGTGTAGCTAGAAAAGGTCTATAGTTGTTCTCAACTTTTTGGAATATATTTCTTACTCGTCGGGTCTGCCAGCGTCGCCCAGCAGAGCTACCAGGTAGTTATGTCTGGTTTAGCCGGCTGAACCCAACTTAAATTTCTAAAAGTAGTAGCAATTAAATTGGTTAAAATGGGAGGCTTCTACTCTTTGCACCAATCCCCTATCATCGTACTTTGAATAAACAGGTCTTACTCCAACTCATTTTACACAATTACTCCAACTCATTTTACAAATACTATCCGTTTCTTCCAATAAACATAGGAACATAACGTCAAAGTTACGGGTGAGCGCTTTAATTGTTTATTTTTTACGATTACAGAAATAAGTCATTTGGTGGTACACTTGTGGTGAAGCCTCTCTTTTTGTTTGTTTGTTTACCCCCTCCTCTTCCTCGGGATGGAGGTACGGCATGAACGGCAATTCGGATTCATGCCGTCGACCTAATTGAAATTGGGGAAAGATGGCAGCCCATTTCGAACCAGTCTTGAGTGACTGGTAGCCCCACCACCAACAAGGCGAACTGCCACTGGTGGATACCCAAGAGTCGTCTGACATGCTGGATTAGCAACTTCACAATTGTAACCCGGTGAAGTACGGGAGGGCCACCTGTCTGCCACATAAAGGTAGAGGCGTCCCGTGAAGTGCCTTGCCCAAGGACACAACAAGCAAGCTTGCCGGCTTGTTCTTCACACAATCCCTTTTATATGCTGAGCGCCAAGCAGGAAAGCTGTGAATACCATTTTTTAAAGTCTTTTGGTATGACTCGACTTAGGGAATGAACCCCAGGTATACCGACTACGAGGCGGACGCTCTAACCACTACGCCATCGCGCCGGTTTGAAGCCTCTCTCGTAATGACATTTGTGACACCAAGTTCCTTGGCTGCACCTATGTGCTTTGGGCCCACAAAAGAATAAAAATGGCTCTACCTCAATAGAACATATAAGGGGGATAATAGGAATGCATCCCTTTCACCAACTTTTCTTATTCATGGTTTGGTAAACTTATTAGTGTGTATGTCTTGAAAAAGAATTTGAAAAAGTCTTCAAAAAAAAATTGATTTCCAAAAATAAGTCCTCATCTACACAGGTAATGCATCAATTTAGACAATTCTCATTTTTCCCACCAATTTTTCTTGATCCACTACTTCTGTACTTCTTGCATCCGATCACCCATTTGGTCAAATAACTTGTTTTCAAAATATTTTCCATGCTCATGTGCGATTGTAGATTTAATGACTGTGAATTCACACAGCGGTGTAAACCCACTGACTTATATTTTTTCGTTCTTCTTCGTCGTTTGAGCTATTTGTTCTGAGCATTATGCAAGAAGATACACATACACTGCATGTGCGCTCATGCTCTGTTTGCGAGTCTCAGTTAGACTGAGCCACCAGGACGGGTAGACTGCTGGGCCCATTTTTTTCATTTTTTTCATTGATTTTATCTTAAACAATGGATTTCTTAAAATATGCTCCAATAAGATCGACTTCCCTACTAGTAAAACTTTTTCTTAATCTAAAAAGACAAATATGTCACTTTTCGTTTTTTGCACACTGCCAATGCTTGGATTTAATTTTGCTGATCAACATTTAGGATGTTGGAGAACTTTTTGATATTTTTTTGAAATAAATTTTATTGGCAACTTTGTCGCAATAGCTTTGCTACAGCCATTTGAAATTGTGATTTCGCTACTAGTGGTTTAACAAATTATTTATTAACCGACGCGATGATGTAGTGGTTAGATCGTCTGCTTCGCAATCGATAGACTTGGGGTTCATTCACCTTGTCGAGTCATACCAAACGACTTTAAAAATTGGTATTTACAGCTTTCCTACTAAGCGCTCGACAATTAGGAAAAGTTGTGGAGAACAAGCCGGCAAGCTCTCTTGTTTTGCCCTTGGGCAAGGCACTTAACGGGACGCCCTCACCTTTATGTGAAAGACAGGTGGCTCAGACACCTCGAAAATGGCAACTCCCGAGCGAGTGCGGACGTTCAGTCTAAAATGTAGCAATTCGCTTTTTTTGACCGAAAAAAGTCAGTTAACAAAGGGTTAAAACTACTTGCTTACATACAACAATTTCACAAACTGCCAGGCGTTTATTGAGCTAAGCCCATAGCGACATAAATTCCAAGTTGTGGAAATATGCTGTAGTAGTAAACGTGTTTACAGTAACAAAACCATAAAGTAATTGGCCTACTTTACTACTTACTTCCTAATGTAGGCCTTGTTATATTACACTAAGGCTCTGACTGCGCCTATATTTGCTCCCGCCATAAAAACAATTTAGAGAAGGCTACGTGACCAGGATCCCAAAGTACAGCATCTAGAGTTCAGTTCTCACATTAAATTATGTAATGGCTCAAATGAGTAACCTATTAACCAATTTTTGAGCTGGAAGAAAGGTTAATTTGTTCTCAATTCTGCACAAATTTGCATTAAAACTCGTCGGCATTTTGTTCCTTTTTTCTGTTTTGCTACACGTGACAAAAATATGTGAAGTATTTAGAGTACTCAGCCTCACGATATGACTACTACAAAGGTATAGCATCTAGGCGTCCACCTGCATTTCAGTTACAGTAATTTTCGTTCTTGCCATTGCATTATTAAAAAAATTAAATTTTAAACCGGAATGAAACTACTTTCAATATATCATTATACTTTAATAGGCGGCATATTAGTGATAAGCTCTACTACTTTACTATGCTATTTACGTTTGCTCTCAAAACAACAGTGAATAATACGCACAGCTGCTGCCCCCATAATACGTACAACAAAATATTAGAAAAAATGTTCTTCCCACCAATCTCTTTCTAGCTACGCCCTTGAAGATAAGGCAGATCTGTAAACTTGCAAAATTTCTGCATGTTATTACGCAAACAATGCCATAAATAAATCAGCTTAATTTGCAAAATCTACCTAAATAGACCGTAGCAGCCGATTGCCTGCATAAACTTTTAAACACAAATGAAAAGAGCAAGGTGATGTTGATATACAATCTAAAGCAGGGATGGCGAACTACTGACCAGCGGTTGACCATTTGACCCCCTAGCAGATTTGTTAATACGGTATCAGTTTCTTGAAATCCTCACCGTGAGAACATTTTTTTAGAGATTCAACCGCAGCAGTTGGGGAAAATTGGACGTAGTTGGAAGTGAAGACCTTATTCTTGGAATTTCAACCACAAAATTGTTGAATCTATGACTTACTTTTCTTTTTTTCTATAGTAAATTACCATTCGTGACCCATTCAATAAAAAAGGTTCGCCATCCCTGATCTAAAAGTAAAGAAACTCTTTACGTAAGTTGCACAATAAGTAAATAGCTATCTAAGCTTCCTCACTTATTGAAACTCCCACCATGCAAACAAAGAAAAAGCTAAACTCAGTTTCAGCCCAGATCAAGCACTGCCTGAAAGGCGCTAACCAAAAAAGAGGCAAAAGGAAAATAAGCGAAAGGCTGTAAAATTCATGTAGCCGCCTAGCAACTGTGTTTCTTTCAGAAATAATTTGTCTTTACTTTGAAACACAACAGGCATGGCTGTCTATGAAAATTAACGTACAGTAGCAACATGACAACAAAGCACACAAACGATTAGGAGGATTAGATTTATTTGACTCGAGTTGAGCAAATACCAAAGCATTTTACACTTTTTTGATATGAGACTTATTAGCAAAAATTAATAAGTGTTTTTGCTGGAAAAAGCAAGTTACTTCAAATTTATTAAAAGGCCATGCCTTGCTGTTATGGAATACTCACAAAAATATGAAGTGACAAGGAGCTGTGTTGGGCAGTATGAAAAACAGTGATTGGCTTCGCTATTGCTTCTTGCAGTAAAAAACACGGCTCTCATGTGGTTAGTCTGCGCAAAAATTTTTTTCGAAGCAAGCAATGAAGTTTTCAAAGATAACTCGATATTTCCAGTAGCAGCATAGCAACCTTGCCAGCAAACCTCTCTTATTTTTGAGACTACTGAACGAAATTGAAAATCAAAAAATTGAAGCGCAAAATGAGATATCGGCCGACAAAGCCATTCTCAAATTGTTCTCCAGAAAAGCAAAACTAAAAAATTGTTTACAACTGGAAAAGAACTGGTAAAATATGCATCTCTGCTGGTGCAAAAGCAATTTTGAGTTCAGAAGCAGCTCAGAAACTTGAAGGAATACCACTTTCAAATAAATCAGTTTAAAGAAGAATAATAGATACGGCAATGAACGTTGAAGACGAAGAGCAAGTTTTAAACATGAAAAGAAATCGCAATATTTTCTATTCAGTAATATGACCAGTCAACAGATGTACGCTACTGCGCTATTCTTATTCGGTTCTTTCGATATGAGAAGGACGGAAGTATTGAGAAAGAATTTCTTTGTCGTCTCACACTACCTAAACCATAGGTCGGCAATCTTTTTACGACCAAAGAGCCATTTTGACTCTGTTTCCACAACAAAAAGAACAGCAAGAGCCGCAATAAAAATACCTGACGTAGGTGCTTTCCAAAAAAAAGTTCATTGCCGTCAATTGGTTGCAAAGAATGGCAATGAGCCTGGTTTCAACACACGCTCGGCTGCTTCAACGAAAGGCAAAACAGTTGCAGTTGAAGAGCAAAAGAGCCACATGCGGCTCCGGAACTGCAGATTGCCGACCTAGGACCCACACGAACAACTGCATCAGGAATATTTTGGTCGCTTAATAACTAATTGCAAGAGCAAACTTTGGACTGGGAAAAATGCGGTGGGGTGTATATTGACCAAGTTGTCATCAAATGTAACTGCATAGATAAGAGAAGTTACGAGTATATATAAAGACAAGGTATCTACACAATGCATAATCCACAGGAAACAATTATCTGCGAATTACTCCATGCCTATTGCTTCAAACCCATTTATTTGTGCTCCTTGTCACACGCCTGTTATTCCATGCTGCAGGCTCACTGCCCCATTTCCATTATCCCATGCCCATTTTCTCAGGCCCATTGTCCCACGTCCATTGCGTCACATTCTTTACCCCATGCTCATGCCTACATGCTCATTGCTCCATGCCCAGTCTCATGCTCATTGATCCCATTGCCAATATACTCTTTCAGTTTGAAAATTTAAAATCTCTGTCACATGAACTTTTGATACCGCAGTTAGGCTTAGAGTAGCCTACAAGTCCTATTCAACTAACCATGACCACAACAAAAAAGTTCCTTTGAACTGGTTTTCATATTAAAGAGTAACTGACTTCAACCCATTTTACAACAGGTAAATGAACCAGTTTTATCAATATTAATTAATTGATATTAATTAAAAGTAATATCTTAAACAGGCTAACACCAGCTCCTATAATTCAGTTTTATCAAGTTATCAATAATACACAAGATGAAGCTAATGCACTGTACTATATAACTATACAATACAATAGATGACGTAGTTTGAAACATGAAATGCACGGAAGATGTTTGACTAGGGATTTTGTATTTAGTGACTATGGTTTTAGCTCACTGATGCTTCCTTGTGTTTGCTTTTGTCAGACATCTTCTTTCATCTACAATTTTTTACACTTTCGCTTTCGAAAGATTTTCTGTCTAGTTAATTTTCTCCATTCTTCCATTTACATACGTCCAATCTTTTAAAGTCGATTTTTCAGTGTGCACCGCTCAAAATTATATTGGAAAACTCCATAACAAAGTCTTTATCTGCTCGTTACTTCTCTTCTTTCACAAAAACGCCGCTTTTTTATTGCAACTGCAGCTCTTATCTCCTTTTCACGATATCCAACTTCTGAAAGTATACTTCCCTACTACTGTTATTTGAAACAACACACCAGTTCTACCCTCTAACCTTTTATCATGAGTAGTATAGAATGATCCATTTGGTCGCAATTGCGGGGGTGCTGCGGCGGTACTGGCGGCGGTGCTGGTCTCTAACCCTAACCCTAACCCTAGCCCTAACCCTAACCCTAACCCTAACCCTAGTCCTAACCCTAACCCTAGCTCTAGTTGTAGCCCTAACCCTAACCCTAGTTGTAACCCTAGTCTTAACCCTAACCCTAGCCCTAACCCTAACCTTTAACACTAACTCTACTCTAGATCTATAATGTGAGGGTACGAATATTAATTTTCAGGAGGTCGGAGGAAGCTAACCATAAGACACTAATTTTATGGAGGTCTGAGGGTGCTAACTCTAGATCTAAGAGAGCTAACCATAAGACACTAATTTTATAGAGGTCTGAGGGTGCCAACTCTAAGAGAGCTAACCCTAGGTATGAGAGTGCCAACTCTAAGAGAGCCAACCCTAGGTCTGAGGGCGCTAAGTCTAACAGAGCTAACCCTAGGTCTCAGAGTGTCAATCTAAGGGAGCCAACCCTAGGTCTGAGGGTGCCAACTCTAGGTCTATGTGAACTAACCGTAGTTCTAAGGAAGCTAACCCTAGATTTTATTTGAAAGAGGTCGGAGGGAGTTAACCCTAGATTTATTTGAAGGAGTTCGAAGTGAGCTAATCCTAGATTTTATGTGGGGGGAGTTCAGAGGGAGCTAACTCTAGATTTTATGTGGGGGGAGGTCGAAGGGAGCTAACTCTAGATCTGAGAGAGTCAACACTAAGTTGAAAGAGTACAACCTAACACTGTGTTAAAAAGTTTAATGTCATTCTTATGATTTAACGGTTTTCAGGTTGTGATATCTTATTTCAATGACGTGTTTAACAAGACCGTGGGAATGTATCACTCTTGTGCAATCCGTGACGTAAGCTTTAACAAGACCGTGGGAATGCAGTTGCATACCTATTGTGCAATCCATGACGTATTTAACCATGACTTTTGCTTTTGTGTAGACTGGTTCGGACTTGTCCGTCGAAAGTTTTTAGAGTATAATGTGTAAAGATTACGTTTTTGTGTAGACTGGTCTGGACTTGTCCATCAAAAGTTTTTAGATTATGTTTTATTCAGCTGTTGGTTAGGGTATATTGTCTCCGACTTGTCCACACTTGCCCAAGATCGAATCTTTTTCTCCGTATTTAAATGATGGAAAGTTCTAAGGAAGGTAGCCCTAGGTTTATTAATTTTATGTAGGTCTGAGGGACCAATCTGAAGAGGTTAGTTCCAACACGGTGTTAAAAAGTTTGATGTCATTCATATGACTTGTTATTGGTTTTTTTGATTCTGACATGTTTCACTTGACCGTGGGAATGTAAATGTATGCTTATTGCGCAATCCATGACATATTCTATTTTTAACCATGATGCAATTTTTGCTTTTGTGTGGACAGGTCCAGACTTGTCTGTCAAAAATTTTAGGATATAATGTATAAAGATTACGTTTTATTCAACTGTTTGTTAGGATATATCGTCTCTGTCTTGTCCAGACTTACCCAAGCTCGAATCTTTTTTCTCCATACTGTGCTTACATAATGAAAAGTTCTAAGGAAGCTAACCGTGGGTCTAAGGACACTAATTTTATTTGAAGGAGGACGTAGAGAGCTAACTCTAGATCTGAGAGAGTTAATATTAACACGGTGTGGACGGTATTTCAAAAAGTTTGGTGCAAAACTTACCACCATTTAGTACTTGATTTAATTATTACATATTTATATAGTGGTTTTCAGGGTGTGATTCTGTATTTCAATGATGAAATCGGTTTTTAACTAAACTGTGAGAATGTAGTTGCATCCCTATTACACAATCCATCATGATTCTGTTTTCAACCAGACCGTAGGACTCTAACCCTAACCTAACTCTAATTCTAACCCTATGTAACAGATCCAGCCCTGGGTCTATTAATTTTTGCGAGCTGACCTAAATCCAAGGGTGCTAACTCTAGGTCTGAGAGAGCTAATTATAGTCCTAAGGGAACTAACCATAGGTCAAAGGACACTAATTTTATTTGAAGAAGGCCGGAGGGAGTTAACTTTAGATCTGAGGAAGCTAAATCTAGTTCTAACCCTAACATGGTGTGGTTGTCATGTAGAATATTTTAAAGAGTTTGGTGCGAACCTTGACACCTTATGGTAATATTTGACTTGTTGTATATGAAGTTATTGCACAATGATTACGTAATTTTTATACAGTTGTTTGTTTGGTATGGTGCAAACCTTATGTGGTAGCATAAGAATTATCCAATACGGGATAATATTGCGCAATGGTTTCATAATTCTGATAAAATTGTTTGCTGGGATGTGACGAAATGACGTTAAAGCAAAGTGGTGGGAAAAAGTTAATAAAATGTAACGTCGCTCTTAGAACTATTCAATGCATACAGTTTTGAGGCTAGCTGTTTTTTAACATTTTACGATTAAGATCATTCAAACTCTATTGCATATTTGTTTCCAATAATGTTCACACGCTTTTATGATAAAAGATTTATCAATTTAGCTAGCTATTTATGCGGTTTCTGCATTACGTAATTACAATGCCAGCGTTCTAGGTTGTTCAATTTAGGAAGTTTATTGAGAAATCGAAACTACAAATTTGTATAAACGCGGAAAAAAATCACTTGACAACGAGACGGCAAAAAGACCATCAAAATGAACTGTCGTACCTATCAACAAAACTTTAACAATAACAAACCGAAAAAACACAGTAAAAGATAAAATATTTAAATAAGATGCATTTTTCTTCATTCACGTTCAAACATCGTCTTATTATGAGTTGATCTGTACCATGCAATGTGATTTCAGACCAAGAAGCAGCCGCTACTTTTGCTTAAACAGTCTCGATTCTATATGACAGCGTTGTTACTCAAAAACTCTTGTAAACAGTAATGTTGTATAGACTCATTATACAAGGTTCGTGTGATCAAATTTGTTAATACTTGTTCTTCAATGTTACAAATCTCAGGTAAGAGTCAAATTCAATGTACTAAGAAAGACACATTTACCAATTAAAGCAAAATTATTCCTCTAGACTAGGTTAATTTAACCGTTTTATAGTAAAAATTTTGCAGTTTATCAGATACACAACCAACCAATAGTTCTATTTTAAGCAAAACGGGTGGAGATTTAAGTTTACCTTTTGTCATGGAGCTTGAAATAATTCGCAGAGCGTTGAATTTCCAATATTTATACGGTATTACAAAACTATTATTATTTTTAAATGTTTAAATTTTTCTCATTTTTTGTGACACATTACAAATTAACATTAACACACAGGGGCCTTATCACATAATTCCGACACTTCTCTTCAATTTTTTGTACTTTCAATTTCATCCACCAGCATCGTTTCACTTGTCGAACGTCTTCTCTCAAACACTGTTCTTAACACGCGTCTTTAAAGGTGTATATCTTCTTTTCGCAATATCGGTTTCACAAAATTTAGGACTTCACTCGCTCAACTGCTAGATCTGTGACCTTAGAGAAATTCTTATAGTCTTTTGCCATCGTCAGGTGCAAAACTTTATTTTTGCTATAACAAAGATGAAACGTCACGAATTATCGTGCTTAAAATCGCTAACCACGTGATAGATAAGAAAACGGGAATGGATCGTTTCGTTGAATTACAATACATTGACTGACGCTATAAAGGAGTAGTTTTCAAAGGATAACTCGTTTGAAGCCGAGACGTCATGAATGCGTAAGACACACGTAACCGATAAGTACGCAGTAGCCCGTGGTTATCACCAATTTGAACGATGCATACAGCGAACCAACGAAGGAAATGTAGCCCATACTGGTGCTCTCACGGCCGTATATACACAAAACAATTGCCGTTACCTTTCCAATTCCTAAAAAGATGTTTTGAGGAAACGTATATTTGACATCTTTTCGAGTTGAAATAGCTTTCAAGTTGTGAAATCTCGTTTTTTTAATATTGTTACAGCAACTAGATTGCTATAATTTAACTTAACACAATATAACGTATTAATCCTAAACGTTTAAATGCTGACAAATCAAACATTATTATTAAGCTGATAAAACTTAATATCATACGTCAGAGCCGACATCACTGAAAACGAATCTCGCTTTACCACCAATTTTTTCCCCGTTATGCAACTTTTAGCTGCTTTTAATAAAAACCTTAACATTTTGAGCTTATTAGACTTCCATCACATACTTTTGAGTTTTCAGTGCTGCTCCAAACATCACAACCTAACCGTAGATTTGAAAACTTTACCGTTTGTTTTAGCCGATATCTTCGTATTTCTGCAGGAATATTTTTCCCCGCCCACACTATCCAACTGAAATCTCACTTCCACAGTTATCTGAAATGATTGATTCCAAATACTATCCGTTTTCTAAATTTGATGTCATGTAATTTTACTGTCGTTCTGTAGTCCTGTGCATTATCATTTTATGAAAACTCATTAGATCTAGATTGTTAGAAATTATTTAGATCAAAATTTTAAAAACTCATCAAACTTTTTGTATATAAAATTATCAAGCTAGAATTTCTAACAGTTTGGTCTGTTTGTACATGTAAAATAATGTGAACTTACAGTTTCAACTCTCACGTTTTTACAAAATCTACATCTGTTATGAATTTTATTAGTGAAAAAATAGGAAATTATCGTTTATCAAATATTTTATCAACTTTTCAAGAAATAAGAACCGCACTCACGGGTTTTTTCAGAGCGTTTGCTAGCAATTACAAATACTTATTAACTCTTGCAAAGCTTCAACTTTAACTTAACATCGAATTTTTAACTCTTTTATGTTGACATAAACCACCAGAAATAAAAAACTTGCCAACATTTTCAAAGCTTTACAAAACCTATACGCGTTTACAAAACAAAAAATCGTCTGTACACCATTTTCAACCCTCACACCACCAGTTATATGCATTCACAAAACAAAATGAACCTCAACTTTGTTGTTAAGTCGCCTTTATTTTTTATTACATAATCCTAAGCTCCACGATAGTATGGGTTGGCAACGTTATTAAACAAAAATTTTCAATTATAAGTGATCTAATTTTATAAAAGTGTTAACTAACAATCTTTTTTATGATGCATTAAGACAACTTCAACACTCGTGTATTGGCGGCTACAAAGCAAAAATTAATAAACGAAAAGGTCCATGAACTTGTTTCTATGCGTTCTCTTAACTGTTTCTAAGCGCTGCAGCCACAATCTTTAACTCTGAAGCAAACCAAGTCTAACGAAACTTAGCGTCTGGAAACACTTTCAGCTCTCTTTTTCAACAAACTAGGACATTAGTTATCGATATGACCTGCATAAACACAAAATTTTTGACGTGCTTGTTTATTTTTGTCAAATTCTACCTAACTTTCTTACTAGACGTTGCGCTTTTAGCGTTTTATCCTAGTTGATGTTAAAACAAAATCTGTCAATTATTTGAAAACTAATAATTTTCTCACTATGCAATCAAATTTTCTATTGCTTCTAGACCTAGTTCAAACGTAATAATATAAACGTACAAGGTATTTTCCGAACTTTACCCTAATTTCTTTACCAAATGCTGACTCACAAATGCTACCTATAAACAAAATCTGAACTCACTACCTCTTATTTTCAAAAAATTCTTCATAAACTTTAAAATCTTTTACTGAGTAAACATTATACTTGTGTTTTTATGCTGCTATTACTTGCATATTTTAAAACAAACCTTACTTTTTATATACATTAGCTAGTTAAAATTTCATCAAAGCATTCTCACAAACACTAAATTCGTGATTTCTAACAGGGCTATACCTAACTTTAAACCTAAACAGTTCTGATCTTTCTAACTAACCAAGTCAATTGCATCAAATTTTAGCTCTATTATATTCCAATAGGTAATAAACTTACGACTTATATATCTTGATAAGCCTTTATGTAACAAAATATTGCAAATTCTATTAAACACTTTAAAATCTTTTATCTGTTCGCCTTCACCAAAGATTGAACGTACAATTTTTGTCGTTTTGATGCAACAAAACTTTTTTATATGTCCACTTTACATTCAAGAAACGTTTAAAAAACTGAAGCTAATCATTATCTGCTACCGCCACTCACAAAGATGTAACAAAAATGACTCGTTTGAGATGATTCTTTAAAATTCTGTATAGTATAATTCATTCTTTTCAATCAAAAATACTATTTGTGACATTATTTGAATGTGATTACGGGCAAAATCTTTGTAAACGCTCCTGTCACCAAGCACGAATTTAATCAAAATACCACATATTTTCAGAATTTCACTGTTCATCGCGTTTAAATTTCAAACTTGCAATTAATGCATAAGATGCGTAGTTATCAGCGAATCTAAAAAATTTTTACATGTTTCACCAAACGTCTTTTATAAAATAACTTATTATACGGCAAAAAGTCTAAACTTAAGATTTACCAAATAATTTTAATTTCCTTACTATGTCTATGAAACTTGCAACGGTTAACATCAACACATTTAATTTCAAAACAAAACTTTATAAACTTACAAACTGCTTATATCCATTTTTCATGTAATTACTCTTGTCACATATTGAACTAGTAATCTTTAAGATTTTTATTAACTTTTAGATACAATAAAAACAAACTTATGATTAAGTCGTGCATTAAAATTTTTGTCTTCACCAAAAATCAAATTCACACAGCCTTGAAGCAAACATACAAACTTAAAATCATGAAAAATTCTATTACATTCATGCCTAAGCTTGCATCAAACACTAAATTTGAAAATTATTACCGTGTAATGTATTGCCGTAAAACAAAATTTCAAGTTTTTTCAATTCTAAGGCGTCAGTTATCACACTGTAGTCTTGACAACGATATTTTTGAGTGCAAAACAAAACGAGTAACCTAATACTTCTCAACTAATACATTATTTTAAGTTATAAATCTACCATTTTTGTTACATCCAATCGTCACGAAAGATCACTAGTTTTTGATGTTACATAAATGTCTACTTGTAAACATTTAGTTGTTTTAGTTTTTGTGTCTACGCTAGATTTTTTGAGGTGAGGTAACAAAATTCGGTTGAAACATCAAATGGTTATGTCGGATTCTCCGCACGTGACAACAAGACAGCAAAGCGTCAAACGTGTGAAAACCAACTGGAATAAAGCAAAATATCAACATTCTACAAGTGTAAACGTAAGAATATTTTAAATTGTCTCAAATACGACGTTAATAAGTTTTTGTTGATTTTATTAATAGCGCTTAGGTAGCGAGTAAACAAATTGCTAAACGACCAAACTATTATGAAAATTCTTCATTGGCGGCAGCGCTGTTAGGGAAGCACTCTTGATGACTTAGGCATGGATACTCTTTTCCCCACCCCTCCTATGCACCATCGCTCTTGTCTTCAAGAAAAGTATTAACAAAAAAAAAAAAAAATTACACTTGTAAAATATTGATAATTTGCTTTATTCCAGTTGGTTTTCACACGTTTGACGCTTTGCTGTCTTGTTGTCACGTGCGGAGAATCCGACATAACCATTTGATGTTTCAACCGAATTTTGTTACCTCACCTCAAAAAATCTAGCGTAGACACAAAAACTAAAACAACTAAATGTTTTCAAGTAAAGACATTTATGTAACGTCAAAAACTAGTGATCTTTCGTGACGATTGGATGTAACAAAAATGGTAGATTTATAACTTAAAATAATGTATTAGTTGAGAAGTATTAGGTTACTCGTTTTGTTTTGCACTCAAAAATATCGTTGTCAAGACTACAGTGTGATAACTGACGCCTTAGAATTGAAAAAACTTGAAATTTTGTTTTACGGCAATACATTACACGGTAATAATTTTCAAATTTAGTGTTTGATGCAAGCTTAGGCATGAATGTAATAGAATTTTTCATGATTTTAAGTTTGTATGTTTGCTTCAAGGCTGTGTGAATTTGATTTTTGGTGAAGACAAAAATTTTAATGCACGACTTAATCATAAGTTTGTTTTTATTGTATCTAAAAGTTAATAAAAATCTTAAAGATTACTAGTTCAATATGTGACGAGAGTAATTACATGAAAAATGGATATAAGCAGTTTGTAAGTTTATAAAGTTTTGTTTTGAAATTAAATGTGTTGATGTTAACCGTTGCAAGTTTCATAGACATAGTAAGGAAATTAAAATTATTTGGTAAATCTTAAGTTTAGACTTTTTGCCGTATAATAAGTTATTTTATAAAAGACGTTTGGTGAAACATGTAAAAATTTTTTAGATTCGCTGATAACTACGCATCTTATGCATTAATTGCAAGTTTGAAATTTAAACGCGATGAACAGTGGAATTCTGAAAATATGTGGTATTTTGATTAAATTCGTGCTTGGTGACAGGAGCGTTTACAAAGATTTTGCCCGTAATCACATTCAAATAATGTCACAAATAGTATTTTTGATTGAAAAGAATGAATTATACTATACAGAATTTTAAAGAATCATCTCAAACGAGTCATTTTTGTTACATCTTTGTGAGTGGCGGTAGCAGATAATGATTAGCTTCAGTTTTTTAAACGTTTCTTGAATGTAAAGTGGACATATAAAAAAGTTTTGTTGCATCAAAACGACAAAAATTGTACGTTCAATCTTTGGTGAAGGCGAACAGATAAAAGATTTTAAAGTGTTTAATAGAATTTGCAATATTTTGTTACATAAAGGCTTATCAAGATATATAAGTCGTAAGTTTATTACCTATTGGAATATAATAGAGCTAAAATTTGATGCAATTGACTTGGTTAGTTAGAAAGATCAGAACTGTTTAGGTTTAAAGTTAGGTATAGCCCTGTTAGAAATCACGAATTTAGTGTTTGTGAGAATGCTTTGATGAAATTTTAACTAGCTAATGTATATAAAAAGTAAGGTTTGTTTTAAAATATGCAAGTAATAGCAGCATAAAAACACAAGTATAATGTTTACTCAGTAAAAGATTTTAAAGTTTATGAAGAATTTTTTGAAAATAAGAGGTAGTGAGTTCAGATTTTGTTTATAGGTAGCATTTGTGAGTCAGCATTTGGTAAAGAAATTAGGGTAAAGTTCGGAAAATACCTTGTACGTTTATATTATTACGTTTGAACTAGGTCTAGAAGCAATAGAAAATTTGATTGCATAGTGAGAAAATTATTAGTTTTCAAATAATTGACAGATTTTGTTTTAACATCAACTAGGATAAAACGCTAAAAGCGCAACGTCTAGTAAGAAAGTTAGGTAGAATTTGACAAAAATAAACAAGCACGTCAAAAATTTTGTGTTTATGCAGGTCATATCGATAACTAATGTCCTAGTTTGTTGAAAAAGAGAGCTGAAAGTGTTTCCAGACGCTAAGTTTCGTTAGACTTGGTTTGCTTCAGAGTTAAAGATTGTGGCTGCAGCGCTTAGAAACAGTTAAGAGAACGCATAGAAACAAGTTCATGGACCTTTTCGTTTATTAATTTTTGCTTTGTAGCCGCCAATACACGAGTGTTGAAGTTGTCTTAATGCATCATAAAAAGATTGTTAGTTAACACTTTTATAAAATTAGATCACTTATAATTGAAAATTTTTGTTTAATAACGTTGCCAACCCATACTATCGTGGAGCTTAGGATTATGTAATAAAAAATAAAGGCGACTTAACAACAAAGTTGAGGTTCATTTTGTTTTGTGAATGCATATAACCGGTGGTGTGAGGGTTGAAAATGGTGTACAGACGATTTTTTGTTTTGTAAACGCGTATAGGTTTTGTAAAGCTTTGAAAATGTTGGCAAGTTTTTTATTTCTGGTGGTTTATGTCAACATAAAAGAGTTAAAAATTCGATGTTAAGTTAAAGTTGAAGCTTTGCAAGAGTTAATAAGTATTTGTAATTGCTAGCAAACGCTCTGAAAAAACCCGTGAGTGCGGTTCTTATTTCTTGAAAAGTTGATAAAATATTTGATAAACGATAATTTCCTATTTTTTCACTAATAAAATTCATAACAGATGTAGATTTTGTAAAAACGTGAGAGTTGAAACTGTAAGTTCACATTATTTTACATGTACAAACAGACCAAACTGTTAGAAATTCTAGCTTGATAATTTTATATACAAAAAGTTTGATGAGTTTTTAAAATTTTGATCTAAATAATTTCTAACAATCTAGATCTAATGAGTTTTCATAAAATGATAATGCACAGGACTACAGAACGACAGTAAAATTACATGACATCAAATTTAGAAAACGGATAGTATTTGGAATCAATCATTTCAGATAACTGTGGAAGTGAGATTTCAGTTGGATAGTGTGGGCGGGGAAAAATATTCCTGCAGAAATACGAAGATATCGGCTAAAACAAACGGTAAAGTTTTCAAATCTACGGTTAGGTTGTGATGTTTGGAGCAGCACTGAAAACTCAAAAGTATGTGATGGAAGTCTAATAAGCTCAAAATGTTAAGGTTTTTATTAAAAGCAGCTAAAAGTTGCATAACGGGGAAAAAATTGGTGGTAAAGCGAGATTCGTTTTCAGTGATGTCGGCTCTGACGTATGATATTAAGTTTTATCAGCTTAATAATAATGTTTGATTTGTCAGCATTTAAACGTTTAGGATTAATACGTTATATTGTGTTAAGTTAAATTATAGCAATCTAGTTGCTGTAACAATATTAAAAAAACGAGATTTCACAACTTGAAAGCTATTTCAACTCGAAAAGATGTCAAATATACGTTTCCTCAAAACATCTTTTTAGGAATTGGAAAGGTAACGGCAATTGTTTTGTGTATATACGGCCGTGAGAGCACCAGTATGGGCTACATTTCCTTCGTTGGTTCGCTGTATGCATCGTTCAAATTGGTGATAACCACGGGCTACTGCGTACTTATCGGTTACGTGTGTCTTACGCATTCATGACGTCTCGGCTTCAAACGAGTTATCCTTTGAAAACTACTCCTTTATAGCGTCAGTCAATGTATTGTAATTCAACGAAACGATCCATTCCCGTTTTCTTATCTATCACGTGGTTAGCGATTTTAAGCACGATAAT